>PVLA01000326.1:384669-616838 GCA_004027455.1 Hydrochoerus hydrochaeris | reverse complement strand
CTTAATAGAAAATTAAGGATGATTACCATACTATATCCTGTTATTTTTGGGATTACTGTTTGTACCCTCAAATCTAGTACAGGTAGAATGACTGGAACAGAATATAATACATCTAAACAGAATAGTGTGAGTAATGTGGGTTTTTAAATCCTGGTGCACTATTAACAATATAGTGTATCAAGGCCATCTATGTTAGAGATTATAGCCAACCTTCTCTGCCTCATTTCTGCTATGCTATTTTTCTGCCTGTTTGTCTACTTTTCGCCTTTATTCTACTGCCTGCCCCACTCATTGAGGTCTTTCTGCCACTGTTCCTAAAATCCTGGTATTTTTTTTTCTCTCTCTAGAATGTCCTTCAGTATTCTCTGTAGGGTTGGATTGATGGTAACAAACTTACCCAGTTCATCTTTGTCATGGAAGCATCTTGTTTCTCCATTAATTTCTAGTGACAGTTTTGCAGGGTACATCAATCTGGGCTGGAGGTTATTTTCTTTCAGGGCTTGGAATACTCTACTCCAAGCTCTTCTTGATCTGATGGTCTGTGTGGAGAAGTCAGCTGTGATCCTGATGGGCTTACCTTTATAGGTAATCTGTTTCTTTTCTCTGACGGCTTTTAATATTCTGTTTTTATATCGAATTTCTGGTATCTTGATTATTATATGTCTGGGTATAGATCTGTTTTGGTTGTAGGTGGCTGGGGTTCTGTATGCCTCACATAACCGAATGTCATTTTCTTTTTCCATGCTTGAGAAGTTTTCCTTAATTATTTCCATGAATAGCCTTTGTAATTCGCCTGTATGTATTCCTGCTTCTTCGTTCACATTTCTTATTCTTAAATTGTAGATTCTCTTATCATCTTCTAGCCTTTGTATTGTTACCGCCTGTTTCCTTGTTATGTTTAAGAGATCTTTCCTTTCATGATCACACATTGCAAACTTGTCTTCAAGTTTTGATAGTCTATCCTTAGTTTCTTTTAAGGCATTTTGCCAGCTTTCAATGGAATTTTTAATTTCCTGGTAATCTGTTTGAATCTGCTTCCTGTGTTCTATATTTTCTTTATGTTCTTTATTGAATGTTTCTCTCCTCTTTTTGTGCTCCTCCTTTCTACCATCTGTATCTTCCTGAGAGATGGTCCCTGAGAGCATTGCTTTTATTACTCTACTCATATCTTGCTTTACCTGATTTAATATTTCAGTGTTGACCTCATCTACAAGGTACCAATGACATCTCTTAATGTCCATTGAAGCCGTGTCTGATGTTGTGTGTTTGCTGCCCTCAGTCTGCCTTGTTTTTCCCTCTCCTGGATCAGGGCTCTCAGGGTTCTGAGCTGGGGGCCTCTTCCTGCCTCTCTCTCCTGTCATGGCCCTGGCTTCCTCCACACAGGTCACATTGCAGGTCCCAGCCCCCTTTCCTGTTGGCCACACCTCCTCTGAAGGACACTTGTGAGGGTCCTCCCCACTCTCCTGACTGCTCTTATCACTGAGGTGCAAGCAGAGGCTGCCTGTGCCTGCCCCTCCCCACCGGGCCAACCAAACTGCAGAGGCCTTCCCCCTGTTAGTGCTTGCTATGCGCAGGGAATCAATTTGGGATGGCTCATTGGGTACCAGCCAGGGGCATGGCCCAGTCTAAGCAAATCCCAGGAATCTGCTTTGGGGGGGGGAGGAACCAACTGAAGTCACTGTTGCTCCCAGTTCAGGCTCCTCCTGCCAGATTCCAACATGTCGCCCATTTGACTGTGCCCTTCCCGTGGCGGGGGGTGTCCCAATCGCAGCACTGACTCTGGATCAATGAAAGTCCCTTTGCTGGCCCCGCTCTCCGTCGGGCTCACCAACCCCCAACTTCAGTGCTGCTCTGCTTCCCGTGAGTCGTGGTGGGAATGAGTTTGGGCGGCTCTGCCGGCCATGGCAGATTCAGGCTGGTGCAAATTCAGTCCGCTGCAAAATTGGGTTGCAGCAAAGACACTGTGTCCAGCTGTTCCAGTTGTAGTCCCAATGTATTTGATGAGCTTTTTTATGTTTTAATTTCTTCCTGTGTCAAGAGAATCCATCTCCCTCTGTCTGGGTCTCTCCAGGATGTTTTATTCTGGCGTATGAGTTGTTTCTCCCGGGAGGCTCTGTTTTTTGTTGCTCACTGATCAGCCATCTTGTCTTCCTCTCCGAAAAAAATCTTTTAAGATCTTCTGATTTGACCCTAATTATTTAGATCATTAACATCATTTATGGTGTTATTTTCTTCTTATTTATTTTGAATGCTTTCATAAATAACTATCAGAAAGCTGTGCATAGCATCATACAAATATTCATAGTTCAGAGAAACTGCATGGAAAAATTTGACTCATAAGGCAATCTTTGTTGACAAATTATTGGAGGCATTACAGTTTTAAGGCTTTTCATCCTTTCACTGTTATACAACTTTCTAAAATAGGAAATACAGAAAAATACACGTTTAGAGGAAAGCATTTTGAAACAGTAACCACACACACTTTTATTTTTAATTGGGAAGCTTCTACGTCTGAACAGACTTTCAGTCTATATATCTTTCTGTTTTAAAATCTTTCAATTTGCCCTCCACAAGGCTTAAAACCTAACTTTGGTAAAAAGACTTCATGAGTTTTTTGCCAGAGGCTTTGTTACATTACCTTGTGAGAACTGATTTAGAGACATTGGAAACAAATATATAGCTCTTAGAAGTAGGAAGATGATGTGTTATTTGTAAAAGTAAAAAGATTCAGGAGAAAATTTTAGAGAATGTGTGTGTGTGTAGCATGGATAGGCCAAAGAGCTTCATAATTTCAGACCATTTGGTAACAGAGCCACACATAACAGCTATTAAAGAAGCTACCCTCTAAAGGTGTCACTTGCAGCTGACGTTTTAGAAAAAGTGGGAAAGCATGTGGTTGTGTCACACATTAAAACAATTTCAGCACACATGAGTTTTCCTGTGTTTTATAATAACCTCAGGTAAGAATTCTTGCGTATTAAAAATATTACCACCATGATTTCAAAGGGAACCCAGGGTGTGTTACTGGAATGTGTGATAATTTACCATCCTGTCTACACTCTAAGTGAAACCATGCTAACAGCAACAGTACTTAAATATGGTTTAGGTTATGTTTCAGATGTGTTGTGGACAGCTTTATATTTCATAAGGCACTTCTTCATCTTTTTGTGCACTGGTTAGTTTGGTATAGTTCTGTCATTTAAATAATCATACGTGCTAATTGAAGATGACAGTAACATTGGCAGTGTTCCACAGATGCCGTGGAACTGTCTTCGGTTTCACTGTTATTTATATAAGCATGTTTGTTTGATACAGGAGGACGTACATTTTCCACAACGACCAATGGTGTGGCTCTCTGCTTGATATGAAGATGTATAATCTGCCTTATAAATTTGCCAGCCCGAGTGTCTCATGCAACTGCCATGTGGCAAAATAAAACATTATCCTGAGGTGGTCTCACAGTCAGAGATTTCCTTATACCTGAGTAAAAGTTTACTTTTTTAGTATATTTGAAATTTATTTCTCATGTAGTTATAATACATATTAACTGGCTAGTTACAGAATGAAACCAGGCGATGGGGGATCACATATAGTTGTGGAAAGCAGCAATCTTGGGGAATTTCAGAATAAATGGACTTACCTGATTACCATGCAGTGAAAAATGACTCAGTGCTATCAGTATAATTCAAATCACATGGGGCCTAAACTGTGGCATGCGTAGTATTTCTCTCAAATTCATTGAACCTGCCTAGTGTACCTTTTCACTTGTTTGTGTTGTTTTGTTTTGTTTTGTTTTGTTGTTAAAAGTATGCAAAGGTAGAAGAAAAGGCCAGTTCTTTGTTGGATACCTTGGGATGTATGTATCAGAAATGTGTGCTCCTTACAAAAAATTAACCAAACTCCATTTATGGAGGAATCTTGAATACACTGAAATAATCTGGACTTTAAATTTTAGGCAATCAGAATCCTATCTCCTGGCCCCTTCCACCTATTTGTTATTCTGTATTTGATTTTAAAAAATATATTTTAAAACTCATAGTGGCAAATTCACATTCCTCTCATATATGGGCTTTGTAACCCTTCTTTATTCAAATGAATGAATATATACATATTCTCCAGGTAGGGTGTAATATGATTCTCGAGTTGAAACATTTTTAGAGGATTTGGGTTCATTGAACTTTGGTAACCAGTTGAATGGTAGCAAGAAATGATAAGGGTTGGGGGTCTGACGAAAGGAGATGGAATTTGTCCTGCCTGAGATAAATACATAAGTAACTTGGATGGGAAAGATACAAATTTCAGTTGAACAACCTAAATAAACATACATCTGGGGGTTTTACCCCAAGTTGTCTATAGTTATAAAGACAAAATATTATTACCCTCAGTTGCAGTGGTACCAAATAAGGAGAAAACATGGGTTTGTGTGCTGTAATGAATTGGTGGTGTAAATTATAGCAATACTATATTAGGGAAGCAGTGCTCACACTTCTCAGTCAATCCAGAAATAACTCCAGATCAATCAAAATGATGACAAAATGCATATTGTGCATAGATTTGCATGTTGTCAATAGATGAGTACTTAGCGTCTCTTTTCAAAATTATTTCTAACCTTTTCAACTTGCCAACATTAGTTGTAATTTTTTAGAGCTGAAGGAATTTTAAGAAATCTGACCCAGCCATCTGATGTTTTAAAATAAAACAGAATTTTGCTTTATATTTTAGTTTGGCTTGTGAGTTAAGAAAAAACTATTTTTTTTTCTGTGCCAGATATTTAAATTTGTTTCTTTTCCTGTGTTTTTAATAAATCTCAAAGAGTTCTTTTGTAAATGTGGGAAATACATCAAGAAAAGCTTAACAAATCATCAGCAATCAATATTTTTTCTTTTGATTGTGGTGTATTCTTGTTTTTTTGATGGCTTTTTTGACAGCTGTTGAATTGTCTGACCACGTCTTGAACAGTCTACTAAGCAAGTCACCAATATTTTTCTGGTACATAATGGTTAGTCTTAAAATATTTTGAATACATAAAGGGAAATGCCAACAGATAGCGTATTGTTTCTTGCATAACAATGAATTTAGATTCTTTCTCATACTTATGTTGAAGATTTATTATGAAAACAAATTATCAAAGAATCTTAATTATTGTAACCAGTAATGAGTATACCTTACATGTTATATAAATGGTTTGCTTTTTCAAAAATGTGTAAATAAGTGCATATATGCATAAAAATTCCAAATAATCATTTGACCTGTTTTTGACAGCTTCTCTGCTTCTTGGTTGCTGCTAGTTAGCACTTTGGCATTTGCACTATTCACACAATACATATTTTTTAAGCACCTACTTACTCTGGTTCAAAAGCTATGAATTGAATGGAGATATTTTATCTTTGTTAATTTTTGCATTAATACCACCTAAGCTGTGGACTGGCCTCCATGTATTTTGATACCCACCATTTTGTAATAGTCCCATTTGTGGACTTACATCTTCTCTTTTGTATCCCTTACATTTGCCTGGGCCCTGTCTCAAAAAGATAAGAGGAAGAGAGTTGATAATTGAAGATAATTAGCCTTTCATTATTCTAGTTTTTGAAGTTAAAGTCTATTAGTGCCCTAGCCTCAGGGGATTTATTATCTGTTACAATTTGCTATTTTATATTCTTTGTTGGGTTTCTCCATTTTTGATCCATGTGTATAAGAAAATTCAAACTAACTCAGAGACTATTACACGGTGGCTTATCTGTGACTGTGTTTGGTGCTATCATGGAAGAAATGGGCTCAATTCTGCTACATTATCATTAGAGGAATTTATTTTTTTCAGATGACTCCTTTTCTGGCTTACTGAAGCCATATACATGGATGTGTTTCCCACGTAATTAAGCATGAGATGACTTTATAATGTGGGGAAGGTAGGCTTGATCACCTTGGGTGAATAGCGAATCATGGAGAATTTCAAGCATGGGGGGAGGACATGATCAGTTGTGAATTTTAGAAGCTTATTCTGCTGACAGTAGGAAGGTGGTTCGAAATGGTCAGTAGGGGGTGTCCAGATATGAACAGACTCCTTAGGAGACCTAAATAGAACAATGGAGTAGATTTAGAAAAGGTTAATTTAAAAGGTTAAGTCACTTAGAGTTGGTGAATTTGCATTGCATGGAAGAAAAAAAAGGAAACTTACTTTCAGTTATGCCAGTTCAGAGGTAGAGAGAAAAGGAATGGCATGTTTTTGTTGTTTATTTTTGGAAGGGATCTGTGTGACACAAATTGCAAATAAAGAATTTTTTTAAGGACCATTTTGAATTTCCTGTGTGTGAGATCCAGGCCTTAAAAATGACTTCAGAAGATATTTTTGAGTTGGTTACAAAACTTTAAAAATTATAAGTAGAGTTCCCCTCCATGAGAAACAGCAGTGAAAAGATGCTAAACCGAAACAAAATCTGCATGAGCATACACACACACACACACACACACACACACACACACGTGTGCGCGCATGCACACGCAGTGAGTTTGTTTGGTTCCTATGCATGGCATTGAAACTTCCATAAAGTTGTCAACCATATATACCAGAACTGATCTCTGTTGTCATTAAAATCAACTTAATCACACAGTCATTTATGTAAACATTGGTTAACACTTTGGCTAATCACATTAGTCAGATGAATGACTAACAGCCTATTCATGCTCTTCTACATGTCATGGGGATAAGCAGTGATTTTTTTAAATTAGTATTATTTCTGTGTCTTTGGATATTATTTGAAGGTATCGTTATTCAGCTCAAAGGCTTTTGCAGAATTTAATGAGAATGTTATCCTAGCTTGCCAAGCGTTAATTATTTCTGTAATAATGGAGGCGGACAATGGAGAAAGTCTAGTTCAGTAAAATTGTACCCTCACTGTTATTTTGTAATTGTATAAGGATGACACTGACAATTTTAGATGAGATACCTGAGTCTGATATTTCTGTAGATGCCTTCATCATTGTCCAGTATCACAAACAGCATCCCAGAATATGCTGGAGGCCTGCTGACTTTCTCATTGGAGGGAATAATGCCTTTATATAGTATCTAAGCACTTACGTGGCTCACACATGGTGAAAATGTTCAGTCATTTGTCTCATTCTCATTCTGTGTTCCTGAGAGGTTTTCTGAACGTGCAGAAACACGCCGGAGCCTCATTCCCTCTGCCTGCAGGAAATGGTGTGGAAATACAGTGCCTCCGACAGCTTGACCCCGTTACTTCACAAAACTGGTTCAGGAGACACACCCAAGTTCTGCTCGTGACTAGGACTTCTCTTAGCTCTAGGACTTTCACTTTCATCTTGTTGCTCAGAGGTAAAACCTGGTCTTCAAAAGATCCCATTTTGAAAATATGAACCAGCATGAAAACAAGGTGAAAGCTTTGCCTTCAACAGGTAAAGCAAGTATTTTCCTGATAGTACAATGTTTACAAGAAAGAAACAGAAATGATAAGCCAGGCATTAGAACACTAGAAAGATATTGGTTATGGGCAATTCTTCTGCATATTATGAAAATAACCGAGAGTTGTTTTGTGTAGAGAAGTATAACATACAGATTTAGCCACAGTAGGTGCTTATAGCTAAACTTTATGGGAAGTTTTCCCGAAGAATTTTAAACATTTTACACCCAACCAGGAAGCATTTTAATAATAGTTAATTGCAGTAAACTTGGGCTGATATCCCTTTGCCTTTTATCCATCTGATTATGGTTTGGAAAATAAACCTGGTTCCTGGGCCACCTAATCATGCATCACCGACCACTTCATCCATGCCTTGTTTACTTTTCTGTTGCATAAAAATGGGAATAACAGTTACCTTTCAAGTTCTGTTTGAAACGTTATTTGTATGGCGTACCCCAAGCATTATAAAATTTCTGACACCCTGTCTTTTTTTAAAATTTAAACATACTTCAGTCCTCCAAAGATTGAATTTAATACCATAATAGGTAGGTTTAAAAAGTGAGGAGTGTGGGATGTAGCTTAGTGGTAGAGTTTGTGCTTGGCCTACTCAAGGCCTCTGGCTTAATCCCTACCTTAGAAAGAAAAAGAGAGGGGAGAGGAGGAGAGGGGAGGGGAGGAGAGGGGAGAGGAGGGGAGGGGAGGAAAAAGGAAGGGAAAGGAAAGGAAAGGAAAGGAAAGGAAAGGAAAGGAAAGGAAAGGAAAGGAAAGGAAAGGAAAGGAAAGGGAAAAAAGGGGGGCATCAGTGAATGCTTCCAGTTTCGGATGTCTGCCCAACCTTCCAGGTAATAATTGCTCATGATAGACATATTTTGGTGTGGTTAAAATTTCAATAGACAACCAGGACTAGCTCATTTCTCTCTGATGTTATGTTTGTTTTCTTTTAGTCACAAAAAAGTGTGTTATGGTGAATTGTGTTTCTACCCACGTGAAGATTTCTTGAAAGAAAAAGATGGCGTAACATTTCTTTCGTCTTTTCAGACAAAGTTTGACTTTCTTTGTGCAACATGAACCTTGTATTTCCAATGTGTTAAACTCCATATCTACAGGGTTCACGTTTCTACTCTACTATATAGTTTTTTTGGCTTATTGGTTCATATTGGTAAATTTTCCAAATTCTGAAATTATTCCTCAAGTCTCAAGCTAAGATTAAAAGTTGCTGCTGTTGGAAATGACCCTTACGCATGCAGTGAAGACATGCTTTTATCAAATCTGCGAATCTGCTGTAATTTCTTTATGACTGTTTGTACCTTGGTGTAACATTGGGCAGTTGTGTCTATTTCTCTAAATTGTACCTGATCATCAGGCGTTGTGACTTCTTGGTTGTTACCTAGTGTTTTATAACGCACTTCCTCAATACCTGGCTAATATTTGTCCGTTCCTAGTCTGAGTACCTGTGCTTTCCTATTCTTAGGATTTTCTCTTTTGATATTTCTCATCTGTTAAAGCTTTCAAAGTTGGCAAGAAAGCTAGAATCTGATCAAAGATATGGTCAGTTTTGTTCTTAAATAAGGATGTTACATTCACTGCATAAATTTCCTTCCATGCTTTTTACTGAGCATCTTGATGTTATCCCTTTGGAAACATGAATCTATTTATATTTAACTTAATTTTAGTTTAATTTTTCAAAGATGAATTTATTCGCAGTCTTGCTTTTGAAATATAGGATTTTTCTTACAGAGAATAGTATAGTACTGGAAAGCCAATATAATTTTGAAAGTTAAGATCAGTTCTCTACTCACACAATAGTCTTAGCTTTCAAAGACAAAGAAGCATCAGTTAATGCATTTTCCCCTACTGACATCATAATAATTTACTAAGTTTGTCTGTAGTTTTTAAACATTGTTTCTAAAATAATTTAGCGGAGGTTGGATTCAGGAAAGATGCTTTCCCTGGAGTCATGAGTTTTTAATTCTACTCTTTTATATCTGAGAAAATCACTCACTTCATCTGAATTTGTTCTGGGTAGATCCTGGGGATATAGTGAATAAAATAATTGTCGCTTGTAGGTGGCTTTTCTGTGTTCTGTGAGATCAC
The DNA here is from genome assembly GCA_004027455.1 of Hydrochoerus hydrochaeris. Lineage (NCBI taxonomy): Eukaryota > Metazoa > Chordata > Mammalia > Rodentia > Hydrochaeridae > Hydrochoerus > Hydrochoerus hydrochaeris. The sequence continues at coordinate 607,329 of PVLA01000326.1, read as the reverse complement.
TGATACTGGAAATTCTTCTTTCCCTGTTTACGTCAAGAGCATACAGTTACTGAATGAACAATATTAATATTAATCTTAATGACATCTTTTTTCTCTGACATCTAAATTGTGTCTGTCTTAATCATAGTAAACTGATATTTTCTTGATTTTAAGCTACTTGTGGGCAGTACCTGTTTTTTTTTCTCCCCCAAAGGTTCCACATTTCCTATAGAATTTTATGTGTGGGATAGACTCAGAAGTTAATTGTACTCATCAAAACAGATGGTTTCCTGACAACTTTAGAGCACCCCTTTCTTGTAATGTCCCTAGCACTCATAGACTCTCAATAACTAATTAATTGGATTTGCATTTAATATCTGAACAGCATAAGACTACATCTTGTTGGTATGTGCCCACGCTCCAAACCCAAGTGTGCAATGGGTGTCGCCTGCTGGGACTTGTTACTGTTCCTTGTATCATATGTGAGGTCAGCAATTGAGGAAGCAGATGGTCTCTGCTCTTTGAAAGTAAAGCACGTAAAGCAGGAGAGGAGACAAGCTTGCTTGTTTCCAAACAGAACTGGTAGAATTATCCTCCTCCCTTCAGTCACTTTTGCTGCGTTTTTTTCAGTGTACTTGCCTTTTTACTCAGATAAGTCAAAACTTGTGGACACAGAGGCCCATTTCTGGAATTGATCTAACCCCGAACATAATGAATGAGTAGAGGGGACCGACGTTTGATGCCTATAAATACTGAAGGGGGGTACTCTGTTCACTTTGCACAGCACCTACATGAGCAAAGTGACGCTCACACCACACCTGGGGCTTTTACCTTTATTTCATTCTACTGCATCACCAGTTTGATTATCTTGCTTTGGACTAGTGAAAATATTACTTGAGACAAAATGTATTTTTGCAATTGACAAATGGTGGTTGTTAGCATGAGAAATTTAAGCAACAAACCTTGGGATAGAAATGTGTACAGAGTAAAACTAGATGTTAAATGTAACATAAAAATATATTTGGAAGTTTGATCTGAAGTTGTAAGACAAAGATTGGAAACTGCCAACCGCTATAACATATGACCTTGTCTGTGGTATATGCTACTAGACACCTTCAAAACATCAAAATCCAGTGGGTTTGTTGTTATGCAATGTTATGTTCCTTTTTCACAACATTTGGAAATTTCACTTAAACTTTTATTTTTTATAAACACTGAAATAATCAACAAAATTGCTGACAGCAAAGTTTAACTTGCTAGATTTGTTTTCTCCCCAAACTCTTCATGGCAATGATAGGTATTAGGGTTCAGAATGTAAACACAAAACGTTTGGAGTCTTTTTAAGCAGATAAACTTGTTAGAGGATGTTAATTGCCACTTAAATCTTTCCCTTCATTCTTCCTAGAATGATTTAGTTTTCTGTCTTTTGATACTGATAATTGTGCTGCGGAATAGTTACCTGTTTGCAAAGCAAGGAAAACTTCTCCAGAGGTAGGTAGTGCTTCTCACATTCACCGGGTGCTTTCACAGATGTTGGCGCTTCCTGTCATAATAAAGAGCTGGAGCTGTCTTGTTTCAAAAAACAACCCACGGATCTCAAAGTGGTGAGACTTTGGAAACCAAGGAAATGAGTTCAAATTGGAGTTCTGCCGGTGAACACTGGGTCCCGCTGATAGTTTGTTAGGCTTTCTTACTGGTAATTTTATTATTCAATATAGTACAAATAGCACCTGCTGTGGCTTAATTATTTTAGGGATTAGAGCTAATGGATCTTCAGATGCAACCCTAGGGTTCGACAAGCTGTAGTTAGTTCCCTAACGGATGTTGCTATTGATTTATTGTATGTGGTTTGAGAAGCTGAGGAAGTTGGGAAGAAAATCTCAAATTGTGGCTTTTACTACAACCCGGCAGTTAGAATTGATCATCCATGAAAGGACCTACGGGACTCCAAACACCTCTTTTAATGAAGGTGTTAGATAATTCAAGAATAGTAGTAGGCTCAATTCAAGCAAACATTTGGACTCTAGAGATTTGTTGAAACAGGGTAATTATTTTAGTATCATCCATTGCTTGGGTTAACCAGATCCTCTGGTTCATTAGGTGTGTTTCTGCACAGCCCTTTAGTTGTGCCAGTGTCGGGGTTTGGAAAGACTTGCATTTCCAAATTGCAAATGGTGGTGATGAAAGACCTTTAGTAGCTGGCAAGGTCAACCAATCCTGTTTTGCATGAGCATTCATCCTGTAGTGTACAGGAGTACTTTCCATTCTTCAGATGGAAAACATTACAATTACAGATGCTTCAGGAGTAAGAAAAAAGGTCTCACTCGGTACATGGCTAACTTAGGCATATTTTTCCCTCCGATTTCCGCCATAATTTGGCTTTTGTTTCTTTCAACGTAGATCTATTACACTGCATAGTACAGGTTGCATCATAGAAGTAAATAACAGCATGTTTCCTTGGGAGCAACTGAACAACAGTATAAAACAGTGCTCACTGTTTTCTGAAAGTTGTGTCAGATTGTCATGGTAATACAGAGTTACATCATGTTGTCATAGCAACCCAGAATTGTAAAATGAATTTAAAGAGGATGAAGAGTTACTCTGCGGCTGTGATTCCTTTAACTTTAAAGAGTTCATTCCTTCTCTCCTTCTTTGTATTTCATTCCTTTTATTCCAATGAAATGAGAAAGAGAAAGATGGCTAGAGAGGGAATTATGGGAATTCGTGCTTCTACCCAAAGAAAAGTGGCAACCTAATCACTGTCACAGCCAGGTAGAATTCAGGGTCTGGAACTGGGGATCAGATACACCGTGGTGAAGCCAGGCCAACTCCAGCAGGAGGAAGTTCCACTCCCAGTGGGTTGAAAAGGTATTTCATCTTTCTTTATGATTATTCATAGCTTTCTCTTCAAGCAGAAGCATCCCAGTCTTCCTCTAGAAGGAAAAAAAAAGGCAGTATTGAGCTTTGGGAGATGATTCATCAAACTTTATCAGGCTTTTGGGGAAGATTGCTTTTTCTCTGTGATTAGAATGATTTCAGTCATTATAGTTGCTCAAGAGGTTAAACTTTGCCCCTTGAGGTGAAAAACTAATTTCAATGCTAAACCATTTCTATTATTCTGCCGCGGTGGTGGGGGGCGCCATGCGAGGCATTTGCGGGAATACTTGGGCTGAGGGACTCTACAAATAATAAGGACTGGAGCAAAATAGATTTGTTAACTTGGAAGGTCTGCTACAAATTCCATTGTTTTCCGGGGGCCTCTCTGCTCTGCCCCCCTTGGTCTGAGCAGTCTGCTTTTGTGCTTTTTGTTGCTACATTGCCTCTTCTCCACTTGCTTTTTAACAAATTCTTGAGGAGCCCTGCAAGTTGTGCCAAGTTTTAGGCGTTCCTAGTGGCCAGGTAGTATAGTACTATTTTTAATGAATGTCTGTTTTCTATTCTTCACTGTGCTTTCTTTGGAAAGAGGCCCATGAAACAAAGTATTAAGAAAACACACTGGTGCCCTGGAATGTGTGTATTAGCTACAGATTATTTCCTATTAGCAGATTAGCTGCAAGGCCCTTGGCTTAGAAAGGTCTTTGAGAGTATTTTGTTTTGTAACTGATTCAAGCCATGGGAGAGAATTGCCACCATGATTGGAAAGAAGAATTAGCTACTGTTGCCATGGACACTGAGGTTCACAGCTCCATTGTTAAATCTAGTGCTTCAGCATGAGATGCCCCAGCCTGAGTTCAAGCTTTGTTAATGCAATGATCGAATATTCTTTTTCAGATCTTTGACAGAATCTTGTGAAAGATAGGCGAAATATGGTGTGTTCAGTTTTCATTATGAATCTGTGCATTCTACAGAGATAAAATGATTCTGTGCTTTAGATCTCCATGAAAACTAATCAATTTATAAACATGAAAACAAACATCAATTTATAAACATGTAAGTACCCTCGTAATATATACCCACTTATATAGTTTCTTTTAAAATTTTATATATATATATATATTTTTTTTTTTTTTAAGAAAAGCATAAAATTGCCAGTCACCTTCTTCTAACACCTTTGCCAGTGTTAGAAGACAGAATAAATTCATGCTGGTATTTTCTGCCGGATATCCCTTTATTAAAATGCATTCTAGATGCAAAGTATAGATTAGAATAGTCCGTGTGGTTTAAGGGTGGGCTGTATGCCATGTAGCCTATGTAGGTTCTAAATTTAAAACCAGAAGAAATAGTGGAAGTTAAATGACTACTGGTGTATGCTGGTGACAAGGGTGAAAACTTGTCAAGTTCAAAGGGAAAGTGACAAAACCTTGTCACTACCAGATTGCTGCTACTACTCCAGTCTACAGATATTTAAGTGCAGGCTCAAAGCCAAACATAATATTCTGCACTTCAAAGAGAATTTGTAGTCTTGACCAGGCTGTCTTTTTTTTGTATCTTAACATCTCCTATTCATCAAAAACACTTTTGTTCTATTACCCCACTGACAATACTGTTTTGTTCATTTACTTTGAGAGACTTAGATTAAATCATGTTTCTGCCACTAGCTGATCCCGTAACTTTGGGCTATTTACTTACCTTGCCTCAGTTTCCTCAACTATAAAATAGAAACAAGAGTAACACTCACCTGGTAGAGTTCGTTTTGTGGATGTGTGGTGCGCTAAGCCCCCAGGAAACAAAATGGCTATGTTCCAAAATGTGCCGTGACTGATTTGCTGACTAATCCAAACCCTCCCCTTCCCCGCATCAATGTTTTCTACTTCTCCAAGTTTTTTCCTTCATATTGTAAAATATATATTAAAAATCAGTGAGCCTGTTGTGAAATTAAAAGACCCTTAACCATTACAGTCACCAAGCTCTCTCGTATATATTTCTTTTATAAAAAATGTGAAGTGACTGTATCTCAAGTACCTCATCTTTCCATGCGTTTTATTTATCCAAAAAAATTAAATAAACTAGTTGGATGTCTTAGGCTTTGTTCACTCGTCATCTTGCTGTTTACCACTAGACATTGGTGATACATAATAATCCCAGTGGCCTTCCTGGTACTGGGTTCTCGCCAGTCAGGAAGGGCAGGGGGATATTATCAGGTTTCCTGTGGATCCTTTTTATTAGCCTTACGATAGAGAAGACTGTCTTACGGAAAACTGAGTGAGAAAGACAAAAGCAAGTGAGTTGTACTTCAGGATGGAGTGGATAATAATGTAATGTGTTACTAGCCCGCACATATCACCATTTCTCTTAAAAATCTTGGAATTTAAATTCCATGTAGATAAATGTAAATACTTCCCTTCTGGGAAAGAAAATCTGAGAAGCAAAGGTCTTATCAAAGACCATAGTAAGGAACCTATACAGAAGGACATTGGACCTATCTTTGGAAAGAACTAATTACTCCACAGTAAAGGACTCAGGGGTCCGCATTGTTTATTTCCCAGTAAGCACTTCAGGAGTGGAGGAGAGACTTGCTCCCACAAACTGACGTCCTGCAAAAGAGATTGAAGAGTTTTCTGAAAACTTAGAATTCAGAATGTGTGTATTGTGCTGTTGGTGGTTGTTCCCTTATGTTGTATGTTTAGATGACAGTAGGATTAGATTATTGTGGATATAACGGGTCACTTCAGTTTTGTACTTCAAGTGCTATATTTTGTTCTGCTTTTAATATGAAATGGAGCAGAAGTTGCTTTCTAGTTACAACATAATCATCCAACCTCACGTATTCTGGAAAAATCTTTTTCTAGTCTTTAATATTAACTTCAAGCAGAGAGTTTTAAGATTGTAATGGTAGTGATCAATACCATGTGATTAATTTTGTGACCTGGGACAATGGAATGATTTGAGCAGATAAACAGTTGTTGGCAACAGGAATAACAGAAAAAAAAATAGCAGCAGAAATATAGTCACTTGATTTTGAGGGAACAAAAGATAAAAACATATTGGTAACTGTACAAAATTTATATTTGCTTGTATTAGATATATGCATTATCCTTTGGAATCTTAAAATGTTAGACTGTTATTCTTTAGCCCTGTGAGAAAAGTTAGGTTCACATGCATGCAGGAGTACAAGGATTAACTAACATGCATGGGTGTATACAGTAAACTTTTTATGGATTTTAAGGGATAGATTACAATTTGAAAAGAATGTTAATGCATATAATGGCATAATTAACTGTACCTTTCTCGGTTTCCTCTTGCAACAAAGGTATTCTAAATTATCTTCACTTTAAGAAAAAGTTAAGATGGAAAGAGTTACTTCACAGTCTCCCTATCTTGGTTTCATAATATCTGGATTTTATGAGGATTGAGACATTTAAGAATTCCCTGTAAAACTGATCTTGCCCCAGTAAAATACCCTTGTCCCAGTAAGATAGAAAGTTTGTTTGACAGAACCATTTATGCCCCTTGCACTGATAGCTGTATAAAAATACAACCATAAAACAGAATGGAATAAAAAATAGAGATAGCCATCAGCTGAGTTCCACAGACATTATTTTACTCTTGTTTTCTTCTTCACTAAGTCAAAAAGAGAAAGTGGAAGATGAGTAATTTCCCCCCCATCAAAGGGTGAAAAGACACAAGTAGCAGAGTACAGGTTGGTGTATGGTACGAGAAGTGGCTATGGAAAAATTAAATTAGCAGGGTGTGGAGGCGCATAGGCCAGCAATCCCAGCGCTTCAGAAGGCTGAGGAAGGAGGACTGAGAGTTTGCACAGAGCCTGGGCAATTTAGCAATCTAGCAAGACCATCCCAAAAGGAAAAACAAACAAACAAACAAATAAATAAAGGGCTGGGATCTAGCTCAGTGCAAAGGCCTTGAGTTTTACCCACTTCACCCCCCCCCCTCCAAAAAAAGAAAAAAAGTTCAGTTTCAGATGGATCAAGAAACTTCTGGTTGAATCCTCCCAGAGTTAGAAAAGAGTAGAAATAGAGTATACATAGTTTCTTTCAAAGTTTCTACAAAAATCATTTGACTGTGTTTTATAAAGCCATAACTTTTGCTCTTTTAAAGAGCCAAGTTTGTGCTAATGGGGAATCTAATAAAGTGTCTTTCTGATAACATTTACTGTCCTCTTCAAATGTCCTAGGCATACTTTTTCATTCTGCCTAAAGTCACTCTTTGAAATTAGAACATAATGTGGTCTCAAGAGCATCAATTCTTGATCTTTTGATACAAATAAATGGAAACAATGTACACTCTTTAATTAATGCTTAAAAGCCCAACTCTTCATTAGTAAACCAAGATATATGTGATTGCTGAACCAAATTCTGTCAGACAATGGGATGCCATAAAACTTTAATTAGAAGGGATCAAATCCTGCAGGAAGAATTGTGTGTTTCTGTGAAGTGGAATTTAAAAAACAAAACAACAAAACAAAACCTTTCTTCTTAAAAGCTTGTTGCATTTTAAGTCTGGGATTCAACCAGAATATAATGAGAGCAATTGGGCAATGTGACTGGACTGCAGTTCAATGAGAAAATATGTTCCTATGTGCAAGGATAAAAGATGCTATCATGTTATTAATATCCATTCCACTCACGGGTTTCTAACTGAAAAGAACTGCACCACTGTGGCTCACGTAAAACCAGGTATGCACCCAAGTTTGCCAAGAAACGGGACCAGATCCATAGCAGGAGAAGGCCACACTAACTCTTGTAGGTTATTAGTAGATAAAGGATAAAATCCCAATGAAATAGAGGGTAGAAAGTCATTAGAGCTGTATTTCTAGAGGACAGAATGCTATCAGTATTAAAAACAAGTAGAAGTAATTTAGTCTACTGATAATAGTATGCTTTTATGAGAATATTATAAGCATTAAAAGGGATAACTACCCTCAATTATAATAATCTTCGGTTATTCTTACATGTGATGATTATTTTAATTCCAAATTACCCAAGCATATGCCTCATGGTTAAATATCCATTTTCTGCCATTCAACATAAATTCGCCAAAGTTCTCTGAAGTGAGAAGGGAAAATACAGTCTGCAAAGGGAGTCTTTTCCAAATGGTTGTTTTACTGGTTATTTTTATATGCTATAATTAAAAACGATTGATCACCATGACTCCCCCCCCACACACAAAGGCAATAACAATTAACAAACAGAACAATAGCAATTAGCAAAAACAAAGCTGAGAAAAATTATGCTCTGTGATTCCCTGTGTGACTGACTCTGTGTTACTTTTCTCTGGACCTGGGTCCTCTTACTAGAACTAGAAAAAAGACAGTAGCACCTGGCTAGGTTTTAACTTTTAATTATGACTGTAACCCCTCTGCTGAATTTCTCTCTTCTGTTGCTGTTCAGAGATATCTCTTTCATTTGAGTAAATCACCTTTCATTTAAATATCCAACTGTGGCATCTACTGTAGCTTTATTTTTATGAGAAAAGGTGATATTAATTGATGATCACTTGACCTAACTCAGTTACACATACAACATGCTATCACAGATTGGGGTTGATGTTGTGTGGCTTCCTGAATTGTATTAAACCATAGATTAGTGTGCCGTGAAGGATTTAAAGCGTATCCTTTGTCACTAGTGTTACCAGGAACTGATGTGTCTATTTCACCACTTCTTATTTTTTGAGCCAATTTTTATAACAGAGAGCCTGGTTTTCTCAGTGTATGAATACATAGGGAGTCGTAGAAATTTACAACTGTTGCACAAATTTTTGTTAATATGAAAACTTGAGTCTTGGATTTCCAAATGTCAATTCATGTAAGCTGTTCACAGGGAAAACCGAGTAAGTTAGAAAATGTCTCATGTGCATATAATTCTAAGTAAATGTAGGTGAGTCAGTCTTGGAATTAATTCCAATCTTCTTTAGTAGCTGTTGTTTCATTTATATTATGCCAGTTTTACTGTTTGATGAATTAGTGTTGAGGTGTAATTAAAAAAAGAAACAATGAATGGTGCCTTTGGGTGCTGAGTACTAGACAGGCTCCTAAAGATGGGGGACCCACTCACCTTCTTGCCTCTGGCACCCCTAATGACTGCTGGCTCTTGCCTCAAGTCAAAATGACCATTAAAGATGAATGTTTGGGTTGATTCAGGTCATTGGGGAGCTAGACAAGCAACTAAAGACAGTCACAAAAAAAGACTTCCAGAACCGCTTCAGAAAGAGGCAAGATGTGTTGGAATGGTGGGAGGCTCATGCTGAAGGGGATTCGTGACAGTGTCTTTCACTGGAATACATTTGAAACACAGAACCTCGACATTGACCACACTTATTGATCACCCCTCACAGAGAGGTCCCAATCAATTCTTAAACAGAGCAGTTCTGCCTATGTGATGATGAAGGGCTGGGCTTCAGGCTAATCACTGGACGCACATTTTGCCCTTCATGCCTGTGAGTGCTCTGAGCTCAGGTGCTGCCATTATGCATATTTTATCAGTGAGAAAACTGTGGAGCACAAGGAAGTTTGTTTCCAGTTTATTTTCAGAGTCTCTGTTTCTTGCAGGGGTGCTCGCTTTTCTTCCCTCTTACACAAAAAACTCAAAGGTAGCCGAGTCCTCTGTTCCTGCCCTTCTGCCTTAAGTCAGCTCTCATGTCTGTTCATTCCTCAACGTTAGGCTTTGAGGATGCAGAGACAAGTAATATTCACTGACAGCTTTCCGGGATCACCCTATTTGTGTCCTGAGTTATTTCCTGCTTGCTTAGGAGGGAAGCTCCTTAAAGGCTGGACTTTGCCTTTCTCCCTGCTGTTTCTCTGGCACCCACAGCACTGCCTGATACATAGGATACTGGTTGCATGAGTGAATCGCAAAGATACTACCTCTCCCTAAAGTAAGAATGAACATAAGAGTGCAGGGAAGAATGTTTTATCTAATCCCCTGCAGATGCACCAAGGCCGGTTCCTTCTTTCTCTTCCCATTGGTCAATGGGAGCCGTCCTTCCTTTACTTCTGATTGTGCCTCTTCTACTCTCTGGTCATCCTTTCTTTGAATTTTCTCTTTCCTTTCCATCCTGCAGTTTCTGCTGGGATACGCTCCCCAAATCATATCATAGTTCAAACATGTCCAATGATTTGGGTTTTTAATGAACTCTTCCTTACATCTCTTTTGCTGCCTGAGTTCCACTAACACTGGCAACAATTGTGCAAAGTTCTTTACTATTCTCTCTTGGAGTGGCTGTACATAGCATTGACAGTATACTTGGTGACATAGTAAATACGTTAACTATAGCACAGGAGGCATCTAGGGCACATTGAGAAACCCACGATGCATATATTCTGTTGCTGTATAACAATTAGTCTCAATTTAGCAGCTTAAAGTGGTACACATGTGCTATCTCAGAGTCCCTAGGTCAGGAGACAAGAACAGCATGGCTGATCTACTCGGGACCTCGCTGGACTCAGATGAGGTGTCAGCCAGGCCTGTGGTTCTCGTCTGGTTCCAGAGTCCTGTCCCTCGCTTGCTAGTTGGCAGACTTTATTTCCGTGCAGCTGTAGGACTGAGGTCCCTATGTTCTTTCCAGTTGTTGGCCAGGGACCACTGTCCGCACCCACGGACATTTTCTTGCCTTGTCATCCCAAAAAATGCTTGCTTTTTTCTAGGCTTTGTGAGGCACATAGCAGATGTCCTCTCTGAGACCAGCCACAGGTTCTTAAGGAGATCAAGCCCTTAGGGAAACTCTCTTAATTATAAAGTCAGCTGATTTGAGATGTTAATTCCATCCAAAAACACAATGAATCCTGGATCAGTAGTGTGGGATAACAGATAAAGTGTCTGTTCGTTCACCAGGGCCCAGGCATCTCAGAGGGCTGGAAGAGCTCTGAATTGTACTCACTAGAGAGTCCAGATTCCATAAACCCAGAAGCAAATGTGACTCTGGAGACGAGGCCTCAGGACATGGACTGTTCTGTCAGGATCAGTGGTAGAAGAATGTTATGCTCTTCATTCAGCCGCTTTTTCCTGGAGTGCACCAGTGCTATTTCGGGAGTTTTTGCATGTCTATCAATGGGATCAACTTGGAAAGTAATACAGTGTCTTACCTAAGTACCACATTTCAAAGATGGCACTGCAGAATCTCACATTCGCTAGTGTTATTTCTAGGAATAAGTAATTTGCAAAGGAATTTAAGTTGAAACTGAGCTTCTTTAAAGAGTATTTTCATAATACATTACCAAGCAGGTAATACATCACACACAGGAGCAAGACAAAGAGTTAGAAGGACACAGGACAAAGATCTACTGACCGACTACTTGTCTTCATTTGCCTCTTACAGTCTGCAGTCAAAAAACTTTAATATTTTGGAGATATAGGTTCTTCCATTATATGGGAACGTTATAGTTGATTGACCTCTTTTATATTTGCATCATAAGAATGAATTTTGCATGTGTACATGAAACATTGAATATTTAAACTTTTAAAGGTCTTTAAAATCTGGTTATAAAATAAATTTACCGTAGTCACATTATAATTATAGGTTTACCTACATTTCCTTTGCTAGAGCTTTATCTCATTAGCCTTACACTACTGAAAACATATCATTAATGCATATATCAAAAACGAGGAATTTGTAGGTTTTCTAGTTTGGAGTTGATCTGCCTTGTTTTTGAATTAGATCAAAGTTGGTTAATTTTAATGAAAAAAGGGACACTTTCACTTGTTTAAAATAGGTGACTTAATGATTATTTCATTCTGGTCTCAAATAAGAATTAGATCGCAGCATTTCTTTCCAGAATTATGATACCACAGTGGTCCAGGTAGGAAAGCACTTCTCTCGTTCCCAGTAGTGTCCTGGGTGGAGGGGATGTAGTTTGGGTCTCCTCTTGCCCCACAGATGCTCACTCATCTATTTAGAGCTTAGTGTGAGCTGACTGTTGTAGTCTCTTTGCGATGTTATGTGGATCAAGTTTACAACCTGATGTGTGCATGTACCTCTAGCTTGCTTATACTTTTAGGAAAAAGTAGGTAGTGACTTTTCATGTTTGTCTGCAGTGTCTCTCTGCAGGAGAATCAGGTAGAATTCAAATATTAACCCAGCTACTTACTGACAATATGATCTTGGGCAATTTAATGTCTCTGAGCTTAAATCTCATCTGTAAAACTTAGGTGATCAAGGATACTTAAAATGAAATAGAAGTCTTTACTAAACGTAGTGAAGAAGGTAAATTCCAATATCCATAATTATAGTTTCCCATCTCCTCTCTCACTAAAGAAGCTGAGCTAGGATCTATGCTAGGAGCTGTGTCAGGTGCTAAGAAAAAATAAATGGATAAAGCACACATTCTGCCCCCAGGGAGGGCCAGACCTCTGTCTAGAGAACATCAGTATTTGTGCACTCACAATGCAAGATAGGTAAATAATAAGCAGATGAAGTTACCAAGCTCCTGCTGCTGCTGTTACAGACGATAGGAGGTTACATAACCAGTTATCTTAATCACATGGAAATAATTACGCTAATCTTTCTGGGTTTTCCCATGGCTTTCTGCACGTTTTGGTTTTAGTTAAGGTGGGGTTCTTTGATTGGAAATGCCCACAGGATACGAATCCTGGCTATTGAAGTTATATTCTTGTTTCCTTTGCTGCTGTAACCATGTTGATGGTCAGCTGGACCCGTTTTCCTATTCTCTCTAGATTTGATCTTTGATGAAAGGAGCCAAAAAGAATTCAAAGGAGTTACCTTGCCTTAGGGACTTCCTTGTTCTATTAAACTGATGTATCCCAACTTCGCTGGGGTTTAGGGAACACTAAAAGGCCCATGTTGATTCAGTTTTGACTTGAAAGGGCTGTGTCCTCCTACTATTGCGATGTTCACAAGAGGAGACAGAGCTCTTGCTCAAAATTTTAATGCGTAGTTTTTGTACTGTGTTTATTTTAGATATTCTGAGAACCTGACGCGAAGAAAACCACTTTCGTAAAGTGTCATAATTCACCCACTTGTACAAGATTTTACAAAGCTGAATTTGACCTTACACAGTTATTCAGTGGAACGAATTTTCATGTATGTTAGTTTTCACCTACATGAGCAGAACATGGCAAGCTAGGACTTTAAATGCCTAACCATACATATATTTTACTTTACTTAATCATGTAGTTTTACCCTCTTGAATAAGCCTAGCTGTCATCAAAAGCCATTATTCAAAGAGCAGAGTAGTTGCCCTGATTTTGGGAAAGGCCCTGAGAGATGTATCAGTTTAAAGTCTTGACCAGAGCTTACTTTAAATTGCTGTCCACTTTACCCCAGAAATCTTTCCCTCCTGTATTCTCTCAGCATTTTTCAATATGAAAGCACTGTGCTATCATCCTGACACCTTCTAGGGATGCTTCTCATCTCTGTATTCTTCGCGATGCCTTTTACATCCCCTCCTCTGGCATGATACGCAGATTCGTTCTTCACTGGAAGATTCAGGCCATCAGTTTGACGGTTGAATGCTACCAAAACATGTTTTTGAAAAACTCAGAGGAAAGAAAAGAGAAAAAAAAGCACTTTCTCGGGATATAGGCTCATCCAGGTTTCCACCGTGTTTCTGAAAGCAGTTCTAAACATAGCCGAGCTCTGTTCCACAAATAGATCTGCTCTTCATTTGTAATGAGCTGACGGGGCGCTCCTTCAAACACTGGAGTGGCTGCTCAGATTCTGGAGCGAACAGAGTTTTCGTAATACTTTTTATGCTCCACTTTTTTGATGATCTAATACAGGGAGACGAAGCTCTCTAGTGTTTGAATTATGGAGCAGTATCACCTTTCTCCCAGTGTGTTCTACACCTTCATGATATTTAAGGATTTATGATTGTCAGGTATTGGAATTGCTGCGGGAAAATGGTGATGTTGATTGACACCCAAGGGCTGTTGGTGGCACCATAAACAATTGGAGACAAATTCAGATTTAAACTCTGTATGTCTGGTTACACACTCCCTGCAAAGCCACAGTTTGTTTTCTTGGTGTGGGATCAGCTTTTGAAGAGCTATTTATAAACCAATGCTTTCTGATCAAAAAGTGAGTAAAGAAGTCAGATCTATGTAAATATCTTTCTCGCCACTTAACTTTTTTTGCATTTGTTTCACCATTTGGTATTTAAAAAGAGAGTTGATACTTGCAAACAGATCAACAGCATGTTAACAGGAAAGGAAAAGAAAATATTAAAAAAATTATGAAAGATTAATAATGCTATGTATCTATCTTGATAAAATACTTTATTTTAATCTAAAATGTATTCATATATTTTATAGTAAATTTTTTAACCAATGTTAGAAAATTCCTTTAATTCCTAATTCCTTTAACTTACTTTGATGCCTGAAATGCACATAAATTTAGTGTTCATATTGCTGCTGATCATTAGCATTAAAAATTACAGGACAGCAAGTCCTGTTAACTAATTATGCTAGATTGACAAGTCAGAAGAAGATCATCACATGCAAATAATATCTTTTAAAGAATAGAATCTTAAAATAATTCTATTTTAAAACTTGTTCATGAATATTAAAAAATAAAGATACTGTAAGAATTTGTTCCTAAGTGTCATATATGCATCCTTACATGCCTACGTATTCTAGTGAGATGTTGTATATTAAATCAGTGTTTCTCAGTTTGATATGATCCTCCACACAGATTTGTGATCTGTGATGACGTTATGTAGAATAAAGGAATAAATAAAAGAGAAAGTCATCCAGACCTTTCCAGATGAAAGCTCAACATACTTAAGAATGCATAAGCTTCCCCATGCCTTGTTAATACTGATTCTTCTTACTAAAGTAAGGTATCTCACACCATAATCCATAAAATCCATATCAAATATGGATAGTCATAATATGGACCTTAATGCCTATGCTTAAGTTTCTGAATAATTGTTCCTACCATTTCTCCTGCTGTTTTTCAACATATATTAGTGTTTCCTTCAAGTGAGGCATACTGCTGAGCACTTTGTATAGTGTTAGATTTAGTCTGTCTCTTGAAAAGTATAAACAGCTGTTGTGGTGGTGCATACCTATTATCCTAACACTCATCTAGAGGCTGAGGCAGGAGGATCCTTGCAAGTTCAAGTCCTGCCTGGGCTACAAAGTGAATTCAAGACCATCCTGAACTGCGTAGTGAGAACCTGTCTCAAAGTGACAAAAATAAATAAATAATGAAATGAAATGAAAACTATAAAGAGAAGCTCAGGGAAGTATAGCCAATTTCCCCAAGATCACACGATCCCATATGGAGTAGGAATTTGTGCTCCATTGTCTGATATCCAAGATTATCTTCAATATGAAGAAAGACAATCCCCTGACACTTTGAGATTGTACTGTGTACTTAAGCATGCGCCAGGCATTCTGAGTGTAAGAACCCAAGCTCCAGCATAGCCTGTGGACTCCATTCTCCTCTTCTCTCACATAGACCGGGCTGTGCTTCATTAAGCCGCGGAAAGCATTTGGAGCACTGCATAGGACCTGTCAAGCCTATCTGGTTGTTCTTGCGGAGAACACTATTTCAGGGCTTTTCCTGGTGCTGTGAGGAAGTGTTTGGGGAGGGCTTTCCAAGAAGCACGATTGGGCTGTGTGTCATTTTGTCACTCTCCATTTTTCTAGCTTCACTCACTTGTTAATAGCAAAATCTGTGAGGGACTGAGGATATGGCCTTCTGGTGGAGCTCTCCGCTGATATGTAAGGAAGAAGGATTTTCTTTTTCTGTATTTTATTTCTCACCATGCGAACCCCTGTGTATCACTTGCGTCAGGTCCAAGTCAGATAACTTTCCATCTAAGCACAAGGGAAGGCTGTTGGTGCCCTTGGATTGGGGTCTGGTTACTTTTTGCTCAGAAAACACATTCCTTGATGCTCATACCACTTTCTACGATGTATTTATTCTCAGCACATCACTTTAGCACGTTCCGTGCTCTCCCGCATTATTCGTTTTCTAATTTGCTATCTAGATATAAAAAAGACAGCCTGCTGGTATTGGTGTCACATTTCTTTCTTAATCCATATAACTACCTTTCCACTCTTTTACCCAGTGATAGAAACTGAAGATACTCTAACTCATCTCCTGTCATTACTGTGTTTATGACATGAAAACTTTAAAGTTAACTTGTAAATTTATAATGGCCGTCATTGTGTATCTGTGAAATGTAGACATGAAGAAAATACTATATTTGCAATATATGTATTGGCTGGAGTATAAACACATACATGTGCATATATATATATATATATATATATTTTAGTACTAGGGATTGAGCTGCATCCCCAGCTCAATTTTATTTTTTGTTTTGACAAAAGGTCGTGCTTAGTCACTAGGTTTCCCAGGCTGAGCATGAATTTGAAGTCCTCCTGCGTCAGCCTCTCTATGCTGGGGTCCTAGGTGTGCACCACCACACCTTGAGTAAAATGTTTAACTTAATTTTAATCCCGCATTAAGCCTTTGGATGGAAACCAAGGGCATCACTGTATCAGACGTGGATCTGTTTTTTGTTTGATTGTGTTGGTCCCTTGCATGCAGAAACGTTCATAAAACTAAATATTGGCGACCTAAAATTGTGAAGTCTAGATAAAACCAAGAAGCATTTGCTGGTTAGGCAGAGACTAAATGTTCTCCCAGCCCTTCCTACGGTTTCAGTCAGAATTCCTTGATGTTACAATCTGATTCTCTTCAAAAATAGATACTTTGAGGAGGAAATGGAGCCGGGACTCCGCGTTGAATAGAAAGCTGATTACTTGGGCCTACTTCAGCAGTGGGTGCCCATCCTGCTTCCTGGGCAGTTATTTCCTGCTCTGATACTTCCCTGTACTCATGACCAGTCCCAGTCTGAGGTCACTATCACCAGCAATTGTATTGTAGTTACTTACGAATCAGGTTCAACATTTTAGGTATAGTTTCTTTCTATTTCAACAAGTAACAATATTTTCTCAGCATCCCCTTTTGGTAAAGTATGTTTTATATTTTAAAATGACAGCTTTGTTTTATCATTTTCCTTTGTTCTTTGTGTTGTTCTTTGCTCTCAGTTCCTCAGATTTGTTTAACTGTGAATTGGACCTTGTCACCACTGGCAGATGTGAAAAGGCAGGCCGTTCGTTTGTAGCACTCCTCCCATGCAGGACTAAAATGCCGAGTTTTGTAGACAGTGTTTCATAATGTAAAGAATTATGTGTAGTGTTGCTTATGCTTTCTCTGCAAAGCATATTCCAAGTATTAATTCTAATTGTTGAGATAGCAATGCTAAAGTGTAGGCTGTGAATCAATATATATTTGTTTTACTATATATAATAATACAATAAAACAATTAAAGTGGCAATAACAGAATCTTGGGGGTAATGTTTCCTGTTTTTAAAAAATATCCGTATTCATCATATTTCTGTGCATTTATTGAGACTGAGCCCCTTTCTTTTCACTCTGCCTGAAACTTAGGAGCCTTCTGGGTTTTGTGTAGTTAATTAAAGGTGCTTGTGCAGTTATGATAGTTTCCAAAAAGAATTTCAAATTGGCACCAACTAATTGTAAAAGCAAAGTAATCTACTTTTTACAGGGAAGGAAGATACAACACTGTGTGTGTGTGTGTGTGTGTGTGTTGTATATTTGTGCATAGACATGCAGACGTGTAATTCTATTCATTGTAAGAAATTATGTGATAATACTAGAGTGTAAAAACTTATAATAAATCACCTTCTAGCAGCTCTAGCTATTATTCATCCTCATGCTGACTTTAAAACCAGTGAATGGGTAAAATTTGTTTTGTCACAAAAAAAAGTTCATAAAACAATACCTTTTGTTATGGCACTCGTAAATACTGTTTATGCATTTTTTTACTTCAGTAAAAGTTATTGTTTTCTATATTCTACTTCAAGAGGAAAGCAAATTCATTCTTCACTTAATTGCTTTCTGGAAAGCCATTGTGTTTTTCTCTTTTCTCTGTGACCAGAGAGGTTTGGTAAGCAAAGAGGATACTTACCATTCTAATCTTTTATGTAGAGAACTGAATCCACATGCATGACTTTTAAAATGTTCTCCTTCTCCTGCCCCATTTCTCTTTTTATTTATTTACATCAAAACAAAAATATATATTTTCTCTTCTTGAAATTGACAATTCGCCCTGACTTTTCATATACCATCAGCAGAAATGCTTTCTCTTGTTATTTCAGTAAGTATAGCGTAGATGCTGAAAAAGTTGCATTGACATTGTACATTGTCTGACTCACTCATGCTCTGGAGTGAAAGGCTTTTTAAGTACAGAAACTTTTCTACCTAAGAGGAAGCAAATTGTTTTCACATTTCACTGATACTAGAACAAAAACAATTTAAACAGTAGTATGAGAGAAGAAAAGTGCACAAGCCAGGTGTCTTACAGTATGCTTGCTAGAAGAGCTTCTGGGGAGAGCTATGGATTTTCCTTCTGTAGAAATTCTTCCTTTTGTCCTCTCCCCAATCCACCTACCCAGAGTATAATCTCATGGTCTTATTGGATATATTATGATTCTAAGCTAAGTCAAGATTTTCTAAAGTTCTGTCATTATGATTAAATATACTGGAATAAACTCTAGCCTTTTAGAAGTTTTTTGAATACATTTTTATGAGAAAAATTTTTAAAAGATTTTCAGTTCTCTCTGTCTCTCCTCTCCTCTCCTCTCCTCTCCTCTCCTCTCCTCTCCTCTCCTCTTCTCTTCTCTTCTCTTCTGTCTCTCTCTCTCTTTCTCTCTCTCTCTCTCTCTCTCTCTCTCTGCTTCTCCCTTTCCCTCTCCCTCTCCCAGCATAAGGGGAAAGTTGTATTCAGTTCTCCAAAATGACCTAGATTTTTTTATAGTCATTTACAGAAAAGCTTGTAATATTTAACCATTGACAATCCAAAGTGAGTGATTGTCAGAGAATGTTACAGAAAACTTTGATATTTACAGCACTCCTCATGACCAAGCCACTTGAAATAATTTAAGATTATTTGCGTAAATGCTAACAGAAGAATGCATCTCTCAGTTCTCTGAGTCTCAGAAATATCTCAAAAAGGAGGGGGGTCTCTTGCATTCTAGGTTATTGCAATTTATAGAGCAGAGTATTTTA
This sequence comes from Hydrochoerus hydrochaeris, assembly GCA_004027455.1. Lineage (NCBI taxonomy): Eukaryota > Metazoa > Chordata > Mammalia > Rodentia > Hydrochaeridae > Hydrochoerus > Hydrochoerus hydrochaeris. The sequence continues at coordinate 588,390 of PVLA01000326.1, read as the reverse complement.
GCTAAACATGGGGTCTTTTGTTGTTGTTTGAATATAGTTTTGAAATTTCCATAGCAGAAACTTCTGTACCTCTCCTAGAAAGGCTTTTTCTCATATTCAAAATTAAATGAACTTCTTTGGGCCTGAAGTCAGCTATGTTAGGTCACTCCTGAAAATGTTAACACAACATACATGATTCACAGATAACATATATTACCTCTCTTGTGCTGGCAAATGCCATGGTTTTTATGATGGTTCCTATACAGCTGGGATAATAGGAACCAAAGCCATAAAAAGTAATTAATATACTTTAGAAGGGAGCTGTTTTATTAGTAGATGCTAATTAAGGATGATAGATGTCAGTGATAGAAATGAGCATTAACCATTTGGTCAACGCAAGTGAAAGGTCAGCTATCATCTTTGGTGATTTAACTAGAATGCTTTGCTCTGAGCATTTTCTTCCTTCCTTTTCTAAATATATAAAGAAGAGATCCACAGTAAGTGGGAGGGAAGTGACACAGAGGCTGAGGATGAGTTAGATAAACGTTGAAAATGCTGACCTGATGCCCTATGCAGTTGCTTCATGTTGTGTAAAGCTCTCATGCTTTGGGAACCCCCAAACTATGGCTCAAGTCAGCCACATCTTTAGGTGACATTGGCATTTATCACAGGAACTGAGTCTTGGCTTGTGGAGACAACTGCTGCCCATAGTTATGACGAAACCCTTGTGCCAGGAAATAAACTTGGGAGAGTTAGAAACTGGGCTGAAGATGGACATTCTCTAAAGGGCCCATGAACCAGCAGCAACCATGAGGGCCGGGAGGAGAATCAGGGAGCCAACTGATGCCTTCCCGTGAGCCAGCAGCAGCCATGAATTCTTACTGTATCTGAAATCCTCTACAGTACAATCTGAAAAGAAATTCCCCAGGACATAGACTAACAAAATTAAATCTATTTAAATGTTGTGCAGCTGTGAGAAGATAAATTGTAGATAAGTTGATGATCCACTTTAGCTGGTCAGGTACCTTTTGCCTATTAGATTAGTTTTTGTTTTCCTTATGTAATATATAATGTTATCATATTTAGTGATTCTTTCATTTCAGTGGATAATGTTAAAATAAAGGACTAACTTGTGATAAAAGAATTTTAACCAGACAAAACAATTTCTTTAAATGGAATGAATATCTGATTGTAATTACATACTAGTACTTTTTTATTCTGATACATATATATGCACACATACATATATATTTATTCTTATACATATGTGTTTCACAGATAAGCCCCTCTAAATGGTCAGTTATATATTTACACTCTTAATAAGTAAAACTTTCAGCATTAAAATGTTCACACAAGTGGAAACACAAGAATAAGTACACAAAACTCCACATTTTCAAATTAGAATAACTATAAGATCTTGCATTATGCATCGTATTTTGCTTTGTGTTATTTCTCATTTCCATGTCTTGAAGATTTGCAAGAAGATTTAATTAAAAATACATATAATTTAAGCTCCCCAGTTCCTAAATTCCACTCTAGGAGCAGAAAAGGAATGATGCTGTGAGAAAAACAGGCAGGAGAAGGCATGACTGAGGAGCCCTTGGGGTCTGTATTTAGTATTCCTGTTGGCTGCAGAAGCAAGGGGTAAGAAGACATTGTCCTTTAAAATCTGGTTGCGATTGGAGTTAACAGAGCTGTCAGAGACCAAACCATATGGGTGGACTTGGAATTACTCAGTTGTCAGTAGTGGCCGTCTATGAAATTAATTTGTGTTTGTGTTTCCAGCAGCCTTCAAAGGAACTGTACTAGAGCTTTACCCAGGGAGTACCACTGATGTGGTATAGTGGTTGACTTAGAAAACAAAACACAATAAACAAAAACCTGAGAATAACTCATTGATATTCTTTGGTAAAGGAAATGATAATATGATTGTGGCTAGACTCACTTTGGACATTATGGGAAAAGACATAGCTTGAAAAATTTTATCCCCATGTAGACAATTTACTGAGACAAGACCTGACGTGGGTTTCTTAGCCACAGTTAATGACATCGTAGTTAATTTGTGACTTGCACAATATCTGTTCATGCTGTTAGTGCCAAATGTATTTCACATCAAGGAGCCTGTTATGCAACTGTGAATTAGAAGCTTGGGCCACTTTAGGCTGTTTCATCTTGTCAGTTGGACCTGTTGTTTGGTTCAGGGTGTGTGTGTGTGTGTGTGTGTGTGTTGCTCTGAGATGTAAACTTTTTTCAAAATTATTTATATCTGACTTTGAAAGGGAATTTTATTAGTCAGGGGAGGCTATTTCTAACCTGCAAATTCTTCGTCACTCTGACACGGTAACCACACTGTTAACATGAGACTCACAAACGGCTGGAAACTGCCTGCCTTTCCCAGCTTGCTGTACGTCTCAGTTTGGCCACTCCTTCCCCTTCAATCCGGGAGCTGATTCTACCAGCACTTACGTGGAGATCCTCTTTGCTTCTTCAAACTGTGCAAAGGAAAATTAGTTTTATTCCTAAATCTTTTCTCCCTCCTAAAATCCTGGATTAGATTAAGCAAATATTCTATTTATGTAAATAAACTATTTAATTAAGCAGAGGCAGTAACGATGTCAGAAACAATAAAATGGATGATTTGTCAGAAATAAACTGCAGGGGATCTGATCCTTTGAAGATCATTGAAAGTTGAGTATTTAAAAACATGAATTAAAAAATATCTGCGTATGAATCTTGATGAGTTGCAGTTATATAAATGAGTTGCCATTAGTATTTTGGAGAAATTTAAACTCAGAAACAAAAGCAGCGCTGTGGTGTGTCATTCCTAGCCCGCGTTGTACGGCCAGAAGCTTCGGGGTGAGTTTCCGTGAGCCCCAAACAGCTTGGGCAGACAGAGCCTCACTCGTCTCTCAGGTCGAACAGTGGGACCACTTCATGGTGGTGTCACTGCCAGAAATGCTGGTTTTCTTTCAAACGAAGGAGCCCAGTCAGGATCAGCCTGGGGAAGAAACGATTAACCGTCTTACTTAGACAGCAGAGAAATTTTAGGAGTGCTGGAAATGTGCGGAGATTTGCACAGCAATTTAAGAATAGTGATAAGAAAATCCATGTTTAAGGCTGGTTTCTGATCGCGTTGAAGGCTGACCTTGTTCACGCTGGTGACTTGAGAACCAATCAGCTGTCAAGTTCTGTAGTTCATTTGTTACCTCTCCCCGGCCTGACTATTGCCCTTCTAGTCTCTAGGTTTTTTTCCCCCCTTTTTTTTAATGCCTCCACATCTCTGTTGTGGCTCTAGGGCAGTCACATATCCATCCTGTCTAAACTATATATGAGCCCATATGGTAGCTCATGCCTGTTATTCCCATACCCTGGAAGGCTGAGTCAGGAGAGGATTCTTAAGTTCAAACCCATTCTCAGAAATCTGGTGAATTAGCAAGATCCTGTCTCAAGAAAACAAAACAAAACAAACAGCTTAGTGCAAAAGAGAACTAGGTGGATTGGTAGAAACTAAAACCATAGAAAACTCCAGACTGGATGGCTATAAGTTGTGTGCAAAAAAAAAAAAAAAGATACTGATTTTTTTTCCCCCCACAAAATGCCAAATTTCTTACTGTAAAGAACATTTATTCCTGATAATCAACATTCCTGGGACAGGTTTTGTCTTAGACCAGGTTTGCTGTGACTGTTCTACTTGCCATAAGCTGTTTTTGTTTTGTTTTTTGTTTTTTTTAAAGAAGAAAGCTAAAAGAACACTTGCCTCCCTATGTGAAGTAATCCAGACTGTGGTTGGTCATTTTCTTCCTTCCCCCAAATTTTAAATACATCAGTTTCCTCGTCTCCTTTTCAGAAATGATTTTTATGTGTTATAACACAGGACCTGTTATGAGAATATCATTCAAAATTTCTCACAAACCTGGCTTCCCAGACAGGTCTATGGTGAGACCTTTCTAACCATTAGGGGATAAGATTACAATGAGAAAATTACTTTTATTCCATTCTAAGGGGATGTCTATTAAAGTCGTGCATAATTTCAGAGCAGTTCTCCAGAGATTAACTTTTTTTTTTTTTTTTTCACGGCAAAGTGAAACCACGTAACATAATGCAAGTCATACTACCATTGCAGAAAGGAAATTAAAGTTGGAAGAATCTGTCATAATATTATGAAAGTTGAGGAATTAAAGTTTATGACTTTATTTTTAGAATTGACAAAGAAATGCCTCTGGGTATTTGTAAAACTGGGAGGGAAATGAACAGTTCCTACTGCGGTGCAGCCCCTGGCTTTGCTCCTCATACTTCTCCTGCCGTAGGGTAGCCTGGCTGTTCCGGCTACAGCAGTCCTAGACCCTTAGCCTGTCTGTCTTAAAAGCTTTGGTGAGTTCAGACTTTTCCTACCACCCAAACTCCTCCGCAGATTGATTGCTTCTCATGTTGAAGCTAGATGGTGTTTCAAAGTCTTCCAGGACTTTGCTGAACAGTTTGTATTAAAGTTTCAGAAATAAAGCACCCTCCTGCAGTACATTTGCCAACAATTTCCTCTTCCAAATAGACGAGGACAGAGTTTATAATATGACAGGATTGTGACTTTTCCCCCTTAGACTATCAAGCAAACTAAAGGTATGATTGTCTTTTAAAATCTAATAAAATCAATCCTGTCTGTCACCTGGTCTGTGTGTGAGTCATGCCTGAAGAATTACAGAGGCATGAATAAATCCATTAAGAATTTTTTGTTTAAGTCAAGTGGAAAGTTTTTCTTTTCTCTTCTGCCCTGCTCTCAGGATCAAGCTCAGGGCTTCATGCGTGCTAGGCAAGAGGTCTGCAGCTAAGCTGTGCTCCCAAAGCCTGAAGTAGAAATTCTTTTCGCTCTCACTTCTCTAGCCCATCTTGATTGCTGGAGATAGATTATAATTTCTAGATTTCTAAAATAATGAAAAAATAACACATAAACAGTTTATAGTGTTAGCAGTTTGTGATTCCGGAGTTGAATTTGCTTGCTGAGGCAGAGTTTGTTGTTCCAGCTACTTGCGTCCGCATAGGAAGCCTTGGTGACACGGGGTCACAGACAGTGAACACCCACACTTGAGTGCTATGCACTTCTCAATTATGGTTGTGGTTTTAAAATGCATATTTAATTGAAATGTTCATGACAGATACGAGAGTCCAATTAATTTGAGAAGTGATTGTTGTATAACAAGACTAACAGAGGAGAGCCTTTATAATTAAGATAAAATTAGTCCTCTTCTTTAAGTAGATCTTTAAAATACGTTTTTCTTGATATATGCTTGTGATACAGCATTACATTCATCTTGAGGGCTCGAGTTAGGAACCTTGATCAGCTTTGATGCCCGTCTCTCTCTTTCTTGCTCTTTTCCTGTTCTCCTAGACTCCTTTCCCCATCTCCTCAGGGTCAGCTTCCTGTATCCTACCATCTCTCCTTTATTTTTTTCTTTAACTTATTATATTATGGACTTTCCATAATACAAATCATCTATGTCTTATTTACTTCTCTTAGCATTATGATTTCACAGTCCATCCGTTTTCCTACAATATAGCCTTATTTATGGCTGTATAATATTCCATCGTGCATATGTACCACATTCTTCTGTTGATGGGGATCTGGACTGTTTCTGTACTTTAGCTTTTGTGAGTTGTACTTCTATAAACAAAGGTGTACGTGTACCACAGAAGTATGGTGATGACTTTTATTCTAAGAAGATACTCAAGAAGGTATAGCTAAGTCAAATGGAATTTCTGTTTTTAGTTTTCCAATGAATCTTTATGCTGATTTCCACAGTGGTTGTACTAGTAAGAATGGTCATCGCCAAAGATTCAAAAAAGAAATCCTGGAGAGGATGTGGGAGAAAAGGAACATTTCCACATTGGTGGTGGGAATGTAAACTGGAATAACCACTGTGGAAATCAGTATGGTGATTCCATTACGTAGATAGTGTGAGAACACAAAGCGAGTAGGTCATGTTCAGTTCTTCTGTCTACTGTAAAATTCATGCTCTTGCACAGAAATTGAGTGCTCCCAACTCATTTTATGGCTACCCACTTTGCATTGCTCTCTTCACATTATTCAGGATGGTAAGTCTTTGCACTAGCTGCGTTGAGAGAATGTTGCATAGGGAAATGCAACAGCAACTTTTAAAAATAAATTTAAAGCTGAAGAACTTGGAGTATTTACAACTCAAAGCTTATTCCCATCCCCTAGAGCTTGAAAATCACTGTTTTTTAGCAAACGCACCCATTTTGATAGTTTCTGTTGACCCCCCTCCAAAAAAGCTAACAGCATTATAAATCTTTGCATTAAAATGTTTTAATATTCTATTTAAGCACACATTTTTGATGTTGGAATTATGTTGAATCGATTTCCAAAAGTAATTAAAATTGTTCTTAAGCCCCGGAGAAATGCCTTTTGAAATAGTACCCTGATGTACCAACAAAACATAGCAATTATAATATGATACATTATAAAGATTTTTAATTTTTCCACTTGTGTTTTTATATTCTTTGGTGGTTAAGCATTTAAAATACCAACTCTAAAGCGAAAAGTCTTTCTGAAGAGAACCCGGTGAGTGGGAGAGACTAATTACCGTAGCTTTTTGATAGACAGCCTGAATCGTGCTTCAAAGGACAGATGTGGCTTTAATAATCTGAAGCATTTGCATTTTTAGATTAAACTTTGCTTGATTGCATTGTACTTGATATGTGTACTTAAATCTATATGTTAAATGTTATACTTTGATATAGCACATCTTGTTTGACTTTGTTCCTATGATCTGACAAGTTTCATTATATAATAAACTAGTTTAAATAAATCTTAAAGACATAAAAGTGTTCCTGACAGTAAGAAAAAAAACTTAAAGCACACCCATGATATATCGGTTAGATGTTCCAGAGAGAGTCAAAGTTTTTTCATTCAAATCTTTGAACATGTGTTTTGAATAAAGTTGTAAGGCATTTTCCAGTAACCAGTGTTGTATTACAAAAATGAGTAAAGTAAAACAAAAGGAAAACATGTTTCAACATTTTACTCAGTATTGTCACATATTGTTGCACATTTCCTGCTGGAAGTGAATGTGACATTTGTAATGTGAATTTTTCAAACCTAACCTTTTATATTATATAAAAAATCACTTAGGATCTTGTGCCTCTGTGAGACAAGCACAAATCATAAACCAGTCTGTCACACGCCAACAGGTTCCCAATATTCAGAGCATGATTTTAATGCAGCTGCCATGCAAATCCACTGTCGTAGTTTTTATATTTTTTTCTTGTGGAATCTATCCAGAAATAACGAATGATAAGCGGGTTACAGACACTTGACCCGGGAGTCTAGTATTTTTATAAAGTCAAAAGTAGGAAATAATATCACTGTAATTAGGTTGATTGCCATGGATAAAACAATATTTTGATGTAATGAAATGCAAGACAGTCTCCTAAAAGCAGGAAAATCTGCATTCTATTACTAGACTTTTACTGTCTTATTAATTGGAAATTAAGGAATTACCTGACTCTGAAGTGCATAATATGTATCAGGACAGTTATTCAGTTATTTTGCTTTCCGTAATATACAGGTGCTGGGCGCTGAATGCACAGACATAAGGAGCCAAGGGTGGAGACACAGCTTCAAGCTGGGGAGAGAATAACTCACCATGAAGCTCAGTTGTAGTTCATGGAAGGATGGCTGGCTGTAGTTTATTTTAGTATTATATTTGTTGTATCGTAGTGCATTTTATGAAACTACTAGCTTTGAAACCAAATCTGAAACACGTATGTCACAAAGTATCCTTGACATACTGTTTCTACTAAAGGAGAGTACTTTCTCTGAAATAAGGAAAATGGAAATATAATGTTCAAACTGGGGGCATTCTCTTTTAAAGTATTAATTTATTTTAAAATGTTTGATTGTTGCATAATTGGGAGAGTCTGAAGTCCATTACACACTTTTGCAGTTCTAAAAAGAATCTCCATGCTGGCCAGCAAGGAAGTGGATATTTGTTTTCTTCCACTGCAAGTGTGGTTAGCAGCTGTCTCAGCTCCCCTGCACCCCTCCATGGGGCCCCAAAATCTGACCTCTAGGGTGAGGAGTATTTATGTGAATTCTGTCGTTGTTGTGTCTAGGAATTTGGACAGAATTTATGAGGCGGGTAGCAAAAGACAGTGCATTTCACTTTCCTCCTCTTCTGGCGATCCGGTAGTTGAATTTATCAGAATAAAAAGGACCCTTTCTTTTCTTCAGTTTTCAAGTTGTTTATAGTAAAGTCATTTTATTTTTTATTTCACACAGCCTTGTTTTTAGGATCCTTTGAGGGTCGCTCAATAGGTTCCCACCTGTGGCTTGTGCCGCAGAGCGTCTCTGACCATTCCTTCCTCTGGTGATCGTTGGAAGCCGTCACAGCCCCGCAGCCAGGTGGGGGTCTTAACGTCATGAACACACGCATTCAGATGTTTCATCTTTTGCAGAATTTTGTTATGGAGACTTTATTTCATCTCCTGGCGTAACGCCCTTACGCCACTCAGATGAGAGAGCTGTGACTCAAAGCGATTAAACGTTTTGTGGTAGCGCATGAGGGGCCCTGCGGTTGCATCTCACTTTGTGCCATCATGAGTTCAGGGAAGCGCACCCTGTAGATGTGTTTGCTGGGCTCCTTATGCTGTGTCTCTTGGGTCTGCCACGCTGAGCGGTGTTTTATTAGATGTCTGTGAGGGCGTCAGTGAAGGAACAAAGTCCAAAATGGGGTTCCCCGGCCCTCGGTCTTTTAACACCCACACTCCAAGACTCCTGCAAAGCACAGAGGTCTTGTGATTGGAAGACTCCACAGGGCGCTTCTTTCCTCCAGCTCCTGCCTCTGCGCTTTCCAGAGATGAGAAGGAAATAACACTTCCTTTCATAGTGTTTGTTTGCACACCTAAAATTGAAGAAAATTGGGCCCTCTTCTAAGCATCTTATTTGTGTGAATTCACTTAACCTGCATGATCATCCTCATTTACACAAGACTGATAGATGAAGACATTAAACGATGTCACAAACAGTGGGTCTAAGCCCCAATTAAAACTGACTGCATTATGGTGACCTTTGCCACACTGCAAGGTGTCATTCATTTGGTTCAAACCCTCTATGAAGGAGTGATGACAGGTCACCATAATTTTTCTGCCTCAGTCGCTGACAATTCATCAGCAAAGGTTTCTCCACCCTCTGGGTACGGGAGTTGTATGGGAATATCTTGTTCCTCGGGAGTCAGTTTTTGTACTGTGACATTGCGGTGTCTCAGACTGAGGTCCTGTGTGCTCAGATAACCTCATTGTCGGCTTCATTCCCTTGACTTAGCTCTAAAGGACACAGGAAAGATACATTAAATTTTAGGTGGTAGTAGAAGGGTATTTTGGAGATGGGTATTTGTGTTTAAGATTAGTATTTGATAGATTTCACTTTGTTATCTACATTTGGGTGTCCAGAATAATTCCCAGTTTTAAAATTGTGAGGAAAATGTAATAGCTTGGAACCTAAGAGATATCAAAGAGCATTTTGTGACTCTGGAGCCAGTGATTTCAAGAGTGAAGAGTCGGCAGGTATCCTGTAATCATAACCTGAAGTAATTTGAGCTCTAACCATTGCTCTAACATGGGTCAAAATAGATTTGCACCGCTTTAACTGAGGATTGTAGAAATCAGTTACTTAGAATGGAATTTAAAGGCAGCTTTATAATATTTCTCATCATGAGAGGTCCTTGGAGACCAACCAGTTGGAAAAGATCAGAAGCATGCAAATTTTGACTTTGAGATGCCACACAAAGATAATTGGTTCAGGTGTTCATTGGTCCAGAAAACTGTTAGTGCCGAATGTGGAGAAAGAGCTTTGATGCTGGAGACATATAGACAAGTAAGACGGCATCCACGAGCACTGTACGGTCTCCAGAGGGAAGGCAGGGGTGTAAACAAGGAACTGTCCTGCAAAGTATTGATCACCTTTGCAGAAAACAAAAATGATCTTACCTATTGTCTATCTATTTATCTATCTACTCTCTGTGGTGCCAACCGTCTCTACAACCTAGCTACCCATGTGCACATATGTTTGTATCTGTTATATAAACTTACATGTAGAAAGCATGTTGTAGCTCTCAGGGTATGCTATTAATCGCTATGCTATTGTGAGACGTTGTAAATACTTGCATAGCTATCGATATTTGACCATTTTTTAAAAAGCATTTGTTACGTTATTTGGCTTCAAGTATAAGACAAACTCAATCCTATCTGATGTAAATTTCCAAGCCTTAGAAGAGAGTGTGAGTTATCAAAAAATGGTACACTGCTGCTAGTATGAATGCATGTTACATAGATTTTGTCAGGATTAAGTTAGTTTTCCTAACTGCTTCTTAGAGCTTTCTCTGAAGAAAAGCAGTTTTGAGACTTACAAAAACCCAATAACATGGTCTTGGTTATAAGGCTTAATTCTGAAGGGAAAAAAAACAGCTCTTAATTTTTTTAAATGTCTGGAGTGACTGCTTTTATGTTTCCCCAGCAGGTATTCTCTTTGTTGCATGTAACATGAAAATAAAAGAAAGAGAAAATATTTATTACTGAGAGATATTACAAGCTCTGAAGTTGTCTAGAAAATATACCTTATTTTTTTATTTTAATGGCAGAAAAAACTTGAAACTCAAATCCAGATATTGACCTTAATCTGACTTAGAGACTTCACACTGATCGTTTAATAAACTAACATATTTTGAATTTCCTATGGATGGTGAGCACGCATGCATGCATACTGGTGTGTGTGTGTGTGTGTGTGTGTGTGTGTGTGTGACTTCTCTACTGGATAAGCCATGGTCATAAGATGTCACAAAAGTAAGTTATCTCTTAACCTGCAATCTGGTTGATTGTAAATTTATCTGAGCATGTGATGATATTGAAGGATCATTAATTGGTGTATCAGTCAGCTTTTCATTACTAAGACACAATAGTTGACAATCACAGCTTCACAAAGATGTTTAATAAGGCTCACAGTTTCAAGGGATCCAGTCCATGGCCTGCTGAATCCAAGGCAGGAATAGCATGGCTGAGGGCTTGGCAGGGGGATTCTGCTCACCCTTGGTGATGGGAAATAGAGCAGAGGAGCGGTGCTGGGGAGGAAGGTGCAGGAGGCCTGATAGACTATCCAGTGTCACACAATCCAGGCCTCACACAGACATACCCGGGAGTGTGATTTATTAATCTCCTAGCATTCTCCTAGTGAACTCAGGTTCATATATTATCATTAATGGCCCCAGCTGGCAATTATTTAACTTATTTGAAAAATACTTAACACCAACTATGTGTTTCTCACTGTTCACTGAGATATATAAGTGATCAAGAGACAAAAATTGCACTGTACTCGACAGGTTTCTTGTAACTTGATATTAAACCCAAAGAAAAGTCAATCACTCATGAATAGCTAATGGTTTTCTTATCAAACATTTACAAGTATATGGTTGAATTACACTAGTACATTACATATCTAATTCCATATTGCATACGTGTTATTTTAAAAGTATCTATATGTGACAGCTATATTTTTTGACAATGTTAATTCACTGGTCTGCAGAAAAGATACAGCTGTATGCAGTATGCTGACAATCTGAGCTTTACGCCAGTGATCTGAATTTGATTATGCTCTACATATGGAAAACCATCAGAGTCTTTCTCAGGGATTTCGTAGTGTAACTACAGTAAATTCAGTCACCTAATATCTTTTCACAGTTTCAAAAACTCAGGCAGGCCCTTCCATATAGCTTACCCATATAACAGTAACATTATCTAGTACTTTCAGTCTTTAGATTTAATATTATGGGTGCAAAAATTCTTCTTCATGGGATTGTGGAGGTGTCATTCTTAAGTGGCCAACAACTTGGGTAAATGAGGAGGTATCTTTTCCTAGAAATGTCCCCAGTTTGGACTTTGGAAAATGTAAGATGATGCACAGCAAGCAGTCTTCAACTGATCTCTAAAAAGTGTAATGTAAATAACCTTAAAGACTGTGAACAAAAGTACATTTTTAAATTATGAATCAGTACCTTTAGTGACTGAGTACTATTTTGACTGATGGCTTTACAATGGCTTGAAATGCATGTGAAGGGCCGGTGTGAACAAATTAATAATGTTTCACTCATGGTGACATGCTGACCATCCTGCAGTTAAAATTTTAGGCCAGAAATAGGAAAACTAAATGATACCAAAGACAAATATTCACATGCCTTTGGGCTTTGTTTTTCCTTTGATTATCAAGTTTCAAAAGATAAGAGGCTACATAGAAGATCTAATTTCATTCACAAACATTTGACCTAATTTTTTCCCATAAGGAAGCCTCTATATGATCCATGAGTGATGTATATGGGCAGTCTTCACCTTTTTACTTTCTTGTGCAGTATTTATATCTGCTTGTTATAATATTCTTTATAAACAACATAAAATAACATAGCACTTTGTTCCTGTAAATTGGTGTCTTTTTCTAATAGTTTTTGTGGTTATCATAAATGTAGTCAACTCACTCTTTGGTTTCTGTTGATAGAATTTTAATTGTTTTGTATGCACCATGAAGATACTCATGCTGCATGATAACCTTTCGTTTCTTTTTGTGGCAATAAATCTTTACCTCTCTGAAAGTTAGTAAGGCTTTCTTGAACTGCATTTAACTCCTAGAGTATTTCAGTTTGCTAACTTTTCAGAATGTAGATATTTTGACATCATACTTTACTCTAAAATTTTATTTTTTATGAAGGGAGTTGATAAGGCTGTGATATAAGTAAAGCAATAGATGAGCATTTAAAGAGTTTTTAAGATCTTAGCCTATTAACTATGTGCTTCCTATAAATTAATCCAACCCAGTCATTCTGTAATATCTGCTTTGAAAATCTGTTTTGAATAGTCAGCTCATACTAATGTTTGAATCTCAAAAGTTCTAGTCTGCCTTGACAACTCAAAACTTTCAAAAACTGGTGTTAGGATTGTTGGTTTTAACATTTACTGTATTCTAAAAGTAAGGTTTTAAAGTAGTTTTAAAAGGATTTGTTTCCTCTTTAATGGACATTTTTTTTAATTCTCCATGAATGACTTTGAATTTAAGACAGAATGATGTCTGCCATAATTTATCAATAATCTGTCTTTTTAAAAGTTTTTCAAAAGTATTTTCTTGCATTTATTCTTTGCTTTAAAAGTGATGATTTTGAGATACATATTTGCATACTTGAAAATAATCTAAGAGAATTGCCTTCTTCTATTTTTGAAGAAGCATGTAGACTTTCTATTTTACTCAGTTCATAGTTGAAACTGTAAAACCACTTATCAGAAAGTCTGAGAATCCTTGACTCCTCCATATTATGAACTAATGAAAGACTTTTAGAAAATTGATGCCAAAGTTTTGACATATGTTGTGGATAGTTACCATGGAAAAATAAAACAAGTTTTTGATCACATGCTGGACAATTTTTTGAGACATTACAAATTTTCAAACTCATCTGCAGAGTATTAACTTGTATCCAAGAGAATAGAAGCTAATTATAACCAATATATTGTGTTGTTTTCCTACTGAAATACAACAGTGAAAGAGCCCACAGTGAACCTGCTTTCTGCAAATAATGGGACCCAGTGGTTAGTGGGAGACAGAGGCTGCCGTGTTGGCATTAGGTTTTGTATTCTCCTCCATTTCCCTTGTGCTGGATGCTACACCATGTACCTTTTGCTTAGTAAAGAAATTTTTGGTCCTGTTCTTAGCCACGTCTGACTGACCTTCTGCAAGTGTAAAATGTGAAGTATGGCAGAGTCACTCCCTGGAATCATAGCCTTTTGGGAAGGGGGGCCCTTTAAGAGATACTTCCAACCCCATTTCTGGACAAACAAGACTCAGAGGAGTGGCCCACAGCCTCTGGCCACTGGGCTTGGGCTTTGCCCATTGAATTCACCTGGTCACTTCAGATTGGTAATAATTGGTCTATTTCTGCAATTGAGAAAAGCTAACCCCATGTTAGCACCTCCTTTAAATGAAACTGTTCATTTAAGAGAGATCTAGTTTTGAATGTACCATACACCATCTACCATAAAGGAGTGTTTCTGAGCAACCCAATATTGCTTCTATTTTGGGAGCACTATAAACAATCTAAGAACATAGCCTCCTCTGACTCACTCTGTTATCTACCGGATCAGGTCCCCAGGGAATCTCATCTCTGACTGTTCCCCTTCCATTTCCGCACACGCAGCCGTTGGACGTCAGGGTTGACAAGGAGCTTCGGAATCATGTGACCTCACTGCGTGCAAAAGTCTCTCATGCATTTAACCCCTTCTTTCAATCCTGTCATTGTCCTTGTCGCTGCCTAATCACCAGATCCCCGAGCACTTTCTAAAGAGTCTGCAGTTTGTACTTCTCTGTTTCCTACTCCACACTTCACGCAGATGGGTACGCCCCCCACAAAGAGGAAGGCTCCAGAGAAGGTCCATCTCCTAATTGTTCTGCCCACTTCAAGTGCCAGTGCCAGCTCTCCTCCTGTGTCCTTCAGTACCCGCTTTCCTGTCCCCAGATGTGTCCAGCTGCTGTCCTCCCAGCCTCTTGTCACCGACTCTTCCAAAACACCTCTCCCTGTTTTTACCTTTCAGGCTACTTTTATTTTAAAACTGTGTCACTTTTATCATGGTAGTATACACATAATAACACTTAGCGACCTAACCGAAGTTTTGAAGTGTGCAGGCCGGTGTCCTTCGCTGATTCACAGTGTTGTACGATGACCCTTACCGTTTCCATGATAACTCCTTTTATCTTGTCAACCTGGAATTCTGTTCCCTAAGCAAGGACTCCCTGGCAGCCCTTGTTCTCTCTGCCCCTGTGCTTTGACTACTCTGCCTCCTAGGAGGAGAACTGTACAGTAGTTTCCTTTGGTGACTGCCTCATCTCTTAGCATAATATTGTCAAAGTTCATTTATTTTGTGATGGATGTCAAAATTCCCTTTCTTTTTTCAAGCTAATGGTCATTGTGCGTTCGTGTGTCATACTTCACCTACCTAGTCATCTGTGGCTGGACCAGGTTACCTATATTTTAACCTAGTAAATCTTTTTACCTCTTCTCTCCGCACGTCAAAGCTCTGCTTATTTGGTGCCAATCATACTTCCCGTCTTGGTGACTTTTTTAGAAAAACAGTGTTTAGTGACTTTGCTTTTCTCTACAGAATTTCAGTGGTGCATTTCTCCTATAACTAGACTGTAAGCAAGAAGTTTTGCACCAGGTGTTCCAAATCCGTCCCTGCATTTACTCAGTTTGGAGGACCTTGGTGAATACATAGTGCTTTGAGAATGAGTGGTTCATTTTCTTTCTCATCAGGATAGAAGCAAGATATTTTGTCGAATTTGTTTCCTTCTCTTTCCTTAGCTGATAGTTCTATGGGTTTGCTCAGTAGTAGATGCTGAATTACATTGATGTGAATAGAAAAATTACTGAACATATGTATATCTACTTATTTTTTAATTTATTTAACAGATTTCTTAATAAATTTAGACCTAAGCAATTTACAGTAATAAGCATTCTGTTATATCAAAGAAAGAAGTACACCTCTGTGTGTTCCTTTGGATTTTATTAGAGGAATAAAATTGAGAATCTATATATTTGCTTATTAATTTTATGTGTTACTTCATTATTTACTTGTTCCTTAATGTACTGTTAAATATTCTACACAACTTCTCAATGTGCAAATCTTAGGGTGACCTTTGCCAGCGTAAGTATATGGTAAAGATAATTAAATTCACTGCAGTACTAAAATACTTAGATTTTTTTATCAGTCCCTCATTGTCACTCCTCTGAATCTTGTACAGTGTTTAGAAAACAGACTTAAAAAGTTTAATATCTTATTGCTCAATTAATTCTGTAGAATATATTTCAGGTGCCAGGTCAGAATAAGAATTTAAGAACAAAATGCAGTATCATATCTTAACCATCATGAAAGAAAGGGCTAAACATTCCAGAGTCATAAAAGAAGACCCAGAAAACCACAATCCAAGGCCATCTGGTATAAAATCCTATTTATGCAATGGCTCATTATATGTTGTCTAATCTGTGTCCTAGAAAAAATTTGTGACTTAAAAAGTGTTATCTCCATGTATCACAAATTGTGTAAGAGAATAGTTTCTTCTTTGAGAAAGATGGCAGATACATGGCATAGACAAAATTATTCTGTCTTTGGGAGACACAGATACACAAATCTGAAGCTGGTCATGGCCTCTCCCTGGGTGTATTTACTGTTCCCTCAACTCTATTTCAAAATCTCGGAACTGAGTTCATATCATCTAGGTAAGTGAGTGAACAGTGTGTCGATACTCAGCCTGAACTCTCCAGAATTGTCCCCCTTGCAATGGTCTACAGAGCCCTGACTCCTTTATCAGGCCCTTCCCTCTCTCAATTTCCTTTGTATGTAATTGGAAATGTTGGCCCCATGCAGAGTTTGAAAAAAATAGTTTTGCTGGCAAAAAAAGTTTCTTTACCAGCAATAATGAAGATAAAAATGGGCTTGTGTTCATAAATTACTGTTTCCCCGCACGCTGAACCTAGCTAATGCTAGAAACAGAATATTCCCCTCACTATATAGACGCCTCCCAGGTACCTTGGATAAAGTATCTTACAGAGGTGACAACTCATGAGGGACTAAGTCGCTGCTCCTCCTTAAGATTTTACACAGTTAGTAAAATGCATTTTACTTTTCTGACAACATGTGCCTATTAAATTAGAAAATGGCAGAAATGAGTCATGAGAACTGCTAATACTAATACATGCATTCACTTATAAGACTATGGCAGATATTTTAAATTATTTAAGTAGCAAAGGAATTTTCAAGACCTTTTAATGCACAAAGCCATTTGAGAGCAAATAATAGTGTTCTTAAAAGGCAAACAAAATCTACACAGTAGCTGGAAGCCCAGGGCTTGCTGGGACCTCACTAGTACATCTACAGCAGCAGTCTGTTATTAATCAGTTATGAAAATCTGGGGTACTAGGCATACATTTTTAAAGCATGCAATGCTGTAAGATGAAATGTTTGTACTTTGAAAGATTTGCCTTTCATGTGTTGTGACCAGTTTTGGAGAGCAGGGTCTTTTAATGGCCTTGTACCATGCTAGATAGAACTCTCTACTGAAGGAATTTTGCATTGCAGAAAAATTCTACGAATTTCATGAAAATGACAAAATTTAAATAAATAACTTCCTACAAATAATTTACTTCATCAAGTTAGTGATAATAGTGTCATTGTTGCTGGAGATTTAGCTCAGCGGCATAAGCACCTGCCTAGCAAGCTCTAGGTCGTGAGTTCAATCTCCGGTACCGGGGAAAAAAAAAAATGTCATTGTTGAGTATCTCATGCGGGGGGGTTAATGAAACATCAATGTCATGGACTCTGAGAGATACTAAGTGACAGGGCATTCAGTCGCTGCAGAGTGCTGCCACGATCCTCTTGTGGAATTAAATATGTCAAAACAGCTTACATACGTGATGGGTTACTTCACATAACAGCCAACAACTTGAAAACCTTAAAAGACAAACAACCAGAGAGCATGGAAACATAGTAGTAGAAATGGAATAATTTAAAGTGTTACGAGAAAACGATTTGAATTTTCTTAGACCAGCCAATTTGAATGGCAGTTTCCAGGGTGATAGTCAAACTATTGAGTAGCTAGCATGGTGGACACTGCCCACGCCCCCAGAATGTGCTGTTACACTTCACTGGTCAGCGTGCACACACTCATACTGCAGAGCCCTAGGGCCACGGTTAAAAGGTGGTTGAGGGGACTCTACCCCCCAGATGTTCTGAGGATGCTCTTGTGGAGCAGCTAACCCAGAGATGAAGCACAGGTATCTATTCACTTTTTAAAAGCAACACACTGATGCTAGTGAACAGATGGGTGGAAATCACTGGATCAGATGCCCTGTTTCGGTTTCATTTCTGTGGACTGCTTAAGGGTAAATTCCTTCTAAATGAAGGTTTCTCTCATCCACAGACTTCTCCTGTGTCCACTTGAGCAAGGCCAAATATTTACATCACAATAAGAACTGGCCCTGTGGAAACAGCCACGTGTTGGTATCACCTAGTCAGATTGATCCCGTCCATCGCCTCTCTGCTTAGAATCGGCAGTACTGTAACGGACATCGCGGTAGACATGTGACCCTTCTCAGGTGTTTTCAAAGCCATGTTCAGTTCAATGTGTCTTTGCTGGTTGATGTTGTCACAGTGAATGTGACTGTCTCAGGATGCCAAGCCAACAGTGTGTTTCACATTTGGAGCAAGTTTTTCTCTTTATCTGGGACACTTGATGACTTGTCTGGAGGCAGGTGTAGAATAGGAGTGTTAAGATTCCTACACCTGCGTACTCACAGGTGCCTATGTGCACACTAAAGTACTCGCGTGGAAATATAGATGTTTCTGTTGGTAAATATGGCTCAGAGTTGTGGAGGAAACCTTTGCTCAATTGTGTGTGTGTGTGTGTGCGTGTGGCCAGTTAACAAGGACTGTGATAGGGACACACACAACATTAGGTTCGAGAACTGGTGGTAGAGGAGAGGTGAAGTTATGTTACTGCTCATTCTGTTTTCTAAACACGCACTGAGCTTTGTTGGTTCCTCCAGTCTAATGTTGGCCTGTGTTTGTTAAACATCTATTTCCGAACTGCTGTATCTACAGCATTATGAATGGTGCTGGGACGTTTCATATGTCGGGCTCTTGAAATGATTTAGGTAAATGAGACATTAGTTTCCTCAGTTTCAGCTCAAATGATAAATTCCTATGTTACTTCTCACCAGTGTCATCTCATTTCTATAAATACTTGTCATGTGACTGTTTAATTTTACAGGCATCTGAGTCTTACCCAAGCATCCCAAGGCTATGGTACTGGGAAATTCTTTCGTATTTCAGTCTGTGACATCAAACAAGCTCCCCCTGCCACCCATTGCCCCCAAAAAAGGGCAAAGTTTGAATGTTATCACATCAAAGGGAGAGATACCATGGTCTACAGGCTTAGATCTCTTGGCATAAATCGATACAGGGCAGAGTTAATTTGATCGAGCATTTCTTCGAAAAGAGATCCTCCCACCTCAGTGCCTTCTGTGATAGAGATAAATGATAGATAGATGATAGATTGTTATATATAAATATATATATACAGATCTTTGTATTTTACATATATATCGTTTGGTGAAAAGATACCGGCAAAATGATAACATCTGGCTGGAGCAGACGCTGCCAGCTAAGGAATGGTTTCCTCTCTGCGGCTCTGACCATAGTCTGATGTTGTGCAGATGTGCAGCCAGGCCTGACTGTAAAAGTTATAAACATTGTCATAACATTGTTCGACTTCTCTAGTATTTCCTGTCTTCTGCTTAGCACTTTATTACTAAGTCTGGCCAGCCGCCAAGTGAAATGCAGGGAGTTTAGGGCCTCTGGCTTGAAATTTAAAACAAGTCCAGAATTCATTGGGTTTAATTTGATATGCGAACTCTGATAACTCACACTTGTTAAAATAAAGCCGCTTACCATTCAAGTTAGATTTACACTGCTTCGAGAGAGAACACGGGAGGAGACGGGGGAAACATTTTTGCCCCCAACTTTTCCTATTGGTTCTCCAAGTTTAGGGTGTGGGGGAGGGTGGGGGAGGGGGAGCTGCCCATTCAGAAGCTGGATAGCTTACAGCAAACTGGTGCTCATTTCCTGTATTAGATGCAGTTCCCTGGGCAGAGAGTGGGCCTTTCTTTCAACACTTCGGAGCACGTTCTTTCTCTTGGCTGATGTTCAGCTGGAGAAGGCCACCCGAGGCCCATTGCCTATACATCATAACAAAATGGCGAGGTGCAAACAAACCAGGCTGCCCCCACCGGCTGGCATGGCTCGCTTTCTGCACAGAGTGTTCTGTGCCAGGCTGGAAGAGACCATTATTGATGCACCAGCTCAGTGGAGACATGCTAACCCCATTTTTCCTGTAATGTACACGTGATTGATTGGCAATTTTTGGACCACAGAACTGTGGTTAGGATTACATCAATCAGGAAGCAGTCACTCTTGAGGGACTTCCCTTCAGTGATCTAGCGTTCATTGGCGAAAGTGATTGCATTTTTTTGCTGTCTGTTTCTTTCATGTGTTCATCAGTCCCATTCAGGTTTGAAGCATGGTTATCAGTGCATGAGCTTGGCCTCCTTGTATGTTCCTTGTATCTGTCTTAGTCCTGTAAAATACAAGAGGATGCAAATAGCATCTGGTCCATAGAATGTACTAAGGAAAAGAGAAAGAATGAATGATGAATGAGTAAGAAATGAAGCATAAACAAGAACACATGCTGTGGGTGGGCTCGGGGATGGAGCTCAGTGGCCCAAGTGCCTGCCTGGCAAGTGTGAGGTTGTGAGTTCGATCCTCGGTACCAAAGAGAGAGAGAGACGGAGACAGAAACAGAACGAGAATACATGCTGATATACATACAGAAGTGAGCAGATAACCTTTTTCTTTAACAGTCTGCTGGACATTTATTTATAGAGCATTATTCATAGAATGCTGCACATGTATCAGCTAGCATCTGTATGCAGATACATTTTTTGCAGTGCTCTGCCCTAAACCTGGTGCTCCCTCAGCTGATAGACATGTGCTGTGCTCCACCCCTGAGCTACAGCCCCCAGTTTGCATATTTTTAATGTCTTTGCATCATTACATTCCATCGTGCCCTTATTTTAAATGATAGTAACGTTGCAAAAAAAGAATATGCGAGGGGAGGAACTTGCTGAATGCTTCGAGTCCTCGATTGTTCCCTGAAACCCCACATTTTTACACTTGTGGAGGGAGAGGAAACTTGTCATCTGCAAGGTGCCACCAGAATGCTGATTGCTCTCTGTTGTTTCGTGGGTTTTCATAATGCTCTCCAAAGTATATAACTGTTACGTTCCCAAAAGGATGTGTTATGGATCTATGAAATTTTTGTAAGGTGTGAACACTAAAAAGCTGTCCCAAGGCTCTGCTGTTAATTTGTTTTTATTGAGGCGAAGGCAAGAATGAGGCACATGTGTGTGTGTGTGTGTGTGTGTGTACCCGGCGCTTTACAATGCTCTGTGTTTTCACATGCATTTGGTGTTCGGAGGTGCACGGGTGACTCGTGAGTTGCACTTCCTAACTCTGGAGAAGAGAGAAGCCCCTGAGAGCCGATCTTCCCCGGCCATGAGATTTTGCACTTTTATAGAAAGGGGAGGTAGAAAAAGAAAACAAAAATGTGCACTGTTCCTTCCAGTTTGGGGTTAAAAGTTGTTTGTTGTTTTTTTTTTATTAAAAGAGTCAGACCATTAGCGAGTGATTTTGTTTAAATGATCCTTGTAAAATCATTGGTGCTTAATTGTATTATCTAATTTTTGGAGATGGAATGTAAGGCATTTGAAAGTTAAGTAGCGTGAAGAATGAAAAGCATGCTCAAAGCCCTGAAGATGGTTGGCCAGGCCGGTGCTGCCGTCCAGATCAGCTCCCGGCTCCCGCGGACACAGAGGGACCCGGAATGTTCTAATCTCACTGGGCTTGGAACTCTCTCGCTGGCTTCACGTGATCAGGACACATGTGTCCTAGGCTGCATAGGTGGGTGCAAGAAATAGAGTCCAGGGATCTGTTTCGCTACAATTGTGATCAGAAGTGTACAGGAAACTTTGGAATTGCACTCCTCAGAGTTCTTCATTGCACAGAACCTTCTGGTTCTGCCTGGGACTTGCCTGGGTCTGGTTACATCACTCTCTTCCTTACTCCTTTTTTTTTTCATGCAAGGAATGCCCTCGTTTTTTTTTTTACTTTTCCAAATATGGGTGAATGGTTAAGACTGTGTGTGTGTGTGTGTGTGTGTGTGTGTGTGTGTGTGTGTGTAAGTCACGTATGGCTTTGGCATCTCCCAAAAAAGACAGCATGCATTTTAAAGTGTTATGTGTGAAGCTCAAAGTATTTCCTGCGATTTGGGAATGCCGCTGACCATGGGTGTTTTCTTCCAAGGGTCTGATGGGAATCCAGCATTAGTTATGTATGCCTTTATTGCACTGATCAAGTTAAACAGCTAGTTGGTGTTTAAACGGGCTGATCAGAAAAGCCTCAGCTTAATATTATGCTTCTTCCTCTCTGGTATATTGTTACAACAGGAATATGTGGCAAAGAATCCAAAGGAGAAATCATGAAATCTTGGTGTGGGGCCAGCAGACCTCTAGCTGGCTACTGGATTAGTAAGAAAGCAGCTTTCTGTTGTCAGAATCAACAGTGCTCAGACAGTGGCAGAAGCTGCGAAGCCTTCGGATTTGCTTGCAGTGAGAGATTTGTTGTGGATTTTTAACAAGGCTCCTGTGTGTGTGCCATGCTTAGTAAATATTGGCCTTCGGGGTATTTTGCAGTCACGCTGAATGGACTGTTAGTTTCCCCAAACTGCAAAGTGAAGAAAATCCATTTCCCTGATTTGGTTGCCAGTGGGATTGCATCATAGGTTTTGCAGTACAAAAAGCAAAATAAAAATCTAGCAAAAAATCCTTTTTTAGAGGACTGGAATAGCGATCAGGAAAAAGAAAGATACCTGTGATTGCATAAACAAATGGGCCCAGAAAGGACCTAGAGAGGCACTTAATAGCTAAGTCATTTAAAATAAAGTAACTGAAACATTTTTGCTATGTTTAGAAAAGAGGAAAATTAGTCATATCATATTTATGACTAATATAATCAAATAACTCCCTTTTCCAGTATAAATTGAATGTATCTTTTATATTGTGTCCAGTTTACTTTTAAAAAATAATCAGAAAGAAGATGTATTGTAAGGCTTCTAGAAATAAAAGAATCTCAGCCCAGACTCCAGATGCTGTCTTTGTTTTGTATGTTCCTTGAAGTTTTTTTCTACAGCAAATGGGTCTGTATCCACAGTTCTGCTGTAATCAAGGATTACTTGGTAGGTGTTTAAATTAGTATTTAAAATTTAGCTTGAAAGGGTAATCGATAAAATCCTTATGATCGTCCTCCAAGAAGGAATTTCAGGAAACATCAGATTAATGAATGAGCAAATTAATAACATGATGTGTTCAACTGTTAAGGGTTTCATTATACTGTCGTTGTTTAATGGCAAAGAGGCACAAAACATTGTCTGGCAGAAGCAATGTGCTGACCATACTTTTACAGTCCTTCAGAATAATTGCTACAGGGAGCACTTGAAATGCATGACCTCAAGCCTTGAGGATGCGCCGAGGTGGTTAGTGAGAGAAGCAGTTGAAGGGCAGCCCTGCAACTCTGACTAACTCAGGTTGGTGTTCAGGGGACTTTTTTAGGCCCACGTATTCTGCAAAAGGCCTGGAACAGGGAGGTATGGCTGGAAAGAGGGTCCTTCCCAGATGTTGTCCATTTAGCTGTCAGCACTCAAGCTGAAGGAAGAGAACAGGTCCTGAGCGACTGCTGGTCTGTCTTAAAGTATGGTAATGAGGCTAATTAGGAGAGATGGGCCTGGAGTGCATTCTTGGAGGCAATTATCCGTACAGCTTTTGTGCCATGCTGTATCTTTATCAGATTCCTCTTCCCTAATTTTGTCATTTCTCAGGCATCACAAGAACAATAAGAACATCTGAAGCAATATGAGCCACGTGGTTGGTAGAGAAGAATAAAATATACTAATGAAGCCCTGGGAACCAGCTTTCTGTTGGACTCTTCCTAGTTGGCATGCGGTGAAGGTGGTTTCTCACTGGTGTTGTTGCTGCTCAGTTTACATAAATGAAAATTAATTGTGCTTTGTTGTAATGAGCTGCGTATCTTCTTGGCCTAGTGAACAGTGTTCTGCTTGGTCCTTTTATGTTAGTCATCAGGGCAAGCTGGTAATATAGCGCACTTGAAAGGGAAAGACATCAGAGGCCTGCCAGGCAAGCATAAAATGTATTCTCTTTTATGTGATTTAGAAAGTTGAGACATTTTTGTTTCTGTTTTCAAAAGTTTGGTGCATTTTAACGTTGACAACAATTATGAAAGTAAACGAATGGTCTCAGATCTCTGTACAGTGAGTTCATCGTTGGTGACAGTGAGCATAAATTTGTTTTCTCTACATGATCCAAAAAGTTAATAATGAAAAACTGCATTTTTTTTAGAAATTGGCATTATCTTTAATGATGCACTAACATTTCTGATGTATATATGATATGTGGTGTATGCATGCTGTATTTCTATCATACATATGATATATGTGTGAGGACTTTTAAGAACATCAAACTATTTCCAGGTACAATTGTAATTTTGTCCCTTAAAAGGAAATTTAGATTTAAGATTAAAATAAAAACTAAGCTAGGTAAATATATTCCAGTAGGAACCCCAGGTATGTTAACAACTGAGCTGTTTGTTCCTACATTTACACTTAGACATAATGTTTTATTGCTTTCTTGAGTATGTGACAATTCTCATTTCTTGTCTTGTATTCAAGAGTCTATCAGGCTGTGAGCTTCTAAAAAGCATAAATGAGTCACTTGTTTTTTTTTTTTTTTTCTTTCTGTAAATTAATGAAAAAAAAGTCAACTAAACTAAAACCAACATAGAGGCAGAAAATCTGTCTAAATTGCTAAATAGTGCTCTGACCTAGGAAACACCCATTGGTATCAAGTATGTTCAGTAGCAAGTCCGAGAACTTCTATTTCCTCTCATGCTTGCATTACAAGATGAAAATTCTTGGGAGCAGGAATAGAGCAAGGTGTAGTCAGTATACTTGGTAAAGAACTTGTCACAGTCCAGACTTTCATAGTCCAACTAAAACTAAAAGATTGGAAGTGATGTTCAAACCCGAGTGTACCTGCACCTAACTGTAGGAAATTATGGTGAAAAATACATATTCCTAGAAATCAAATCTAGTGGTTCCAATCCAGTAGGGATTGGATATGGTGAAAAGAAACTACGTTCCTAAACGCATACTCTTGGGTGGTTCTGACTAGGGTAGTGTGTGGATCACACTTGGAGAAACATTTTGTAAATTAAGAAATTTGCCACACCTGGTATCAAAAATACCGGAAGACCAAGGGAGGGCAGGTGGGGAGGCCGAACTTGAAGCACAGGCAGACAGCAGAACAGAGTAGAAAGGAAGTCCGAGTTGGTGACTTCACAAACCGGATTCCATGAGGCTAGACTGTTAAAACTGACCAAAAAATGGCACATGAATGCAGCCAGGTACATCAGTGCTGTCAGAATGAGAGTCTGTAATCTAACTTTTCCGGGCTTGTGCTTACCTTCCATAAATTCTGCAGTTCAAAAATGCGTTGATTGCAGAGCAGCCGTGGGTATGGAGAGCGGTGCACACGGTAGGGCTGAAATGGGGAGCATGGAAACATCAAAACTGAAAATTTTGAGTGATCAGAAGCCAGGCCAAGAGCGGGGGGGGGGGGGGACCAGGGCTTTCGGAGGAATAGCAAACAGGAAAGTAAACCGATGCAAGACTCCTGCTTCCGACCGACCGAAGCAGCCGTCTGCCCCAGGCCTAGGTCACGTTTGTGTTGTTTTTGTAACAAGACCGCGTCTCTGTAGCTCTAGACGAGGTCCTGCAGGTGAACGCAGGTTATTGGAAGCAGGTGGTGCAGGGGAAAAGTGTGAGGTGAAGGAGAAACAACCAATTTTTGGTCTGATTAATAATGAAAATACTTTCTTATGTCGGAAGCAAAGCCATAAACATAGACAAGTAATGTATACACAGCGCATTCCTTTAACCTAAGGGAGGCTTTGAATATAGCTTGAAAACAGTTATCAGAGTGTTCTAAACTTTCTTGTGCCGCCC
The DNA here is from genome assembly GCA_004027455.1 of Hydrochoerus hydrochaeris. Classification (NCBI taxonomy): domain Eukaryota; kingdom Metazoa; phylum Chordata; class Mammalia; order Rodentia; family Hydrochaeridae; genus Hydrochoerus; species Hydrochoerus hydrochaeris. The sequence goes on along the minus strand of PVLA01000326.1, from coordinate 562,634 downwards.
ATCCCTACATTCTGACTGTGATAAGCAGTTTTCAAAGTCAAGACAAACTCAGACTGGTGCAAACCCTTTGCATGCCACAATGGTACATTTCACAGTGCTTTTATCCAGCCTCAGAATTTAAGAGTGATCAGTGTTGGAGAGAAGAAAACTGAAATTTCTGCAGGAAAGAATTGTATTTGTTTAATAAAGTTTTTTTTTTCTTTTTTTGCTGGAGTGAGGGTCCCAGAACTGAACTCAGGATCTCACACTTGCCAGGCAGGCGCTGCACCACTGAGCTAAATGCCCAGCCCCTTATTAGCAACTTTATAAGAAGTATAATAATCATATCTACCCATCCTTTTATAATGCATGAAATTATGGCTACTTTGAGGTTGCATTTTATGTTGAAAACCCTTATGCACTGAGGTTTACATTTACATTTTGATCACAAGGAGGAAATTAAAATGGACTCAGAACTAACAGTGCATGACACAAATAGGAAACTTATATTAAGAGACTGAGGCAGGAGGATCACTGAGTTTATGCCAGACTGAATTACATGGTGAGTTCCAAACCAGCCAGAATTAAAAAATAAAAATAAAAAGCAGGATACTAGTTCAGCAGGACTTGCTGAAAGCAGGTTTGGGGAATGTTATAGAAAAGGGTAAGTAGTAAGAAAAAAAATAAGAGAATAAAGCGTCTATTAAGCTAATGAGAGAGGCTTGGCCCATAGGGTAGGTTGACGTAAGTTATCCAGTGCTTCTTCAGAGGAAGCCCTGGAAACCCAAGTTGAGCATTCAAAGCTTTGTAGTTTCTTTCTTGAGCTGGGCTCATAAGGAGAGATGGGCCTCCAGCTGTTGAGAAGAGAAGAGAGAACAGGATATGAAATGCATGAGCTGGGAGTTAGTGCAGTGTCTGTTTGAGGGAATTGAGCAAACTACTTTGAAAGGTTCAGGGAAGATTATGGACATGACTTGGGGGATGTAAGTTATGAAGAGCTTGTGAACAGGAGACAAAAGATTTTGAAATTTATCTACTGGGCTCTAAAAAGATAAAAACCTATGGGCAACGATGCGATCCCGGGAAAATTCTTTTTAGAAATTGAAGCTAGAAATGGAGTGATTGGATAACTGTTACACAAAGATTCAAATGCAGGGAGCTCTCCCTAGTGGAAAGAAAACCTTGATTCCAAGGTTTATATATTTTAGGAACAGCCCGCCGGACTTGCTGAATGGCGGTGGTGAAGGAAGTCGTCAGAGTGGACACCAATTTCAGATCAGTGGACTTGCACTGAATAATGAAAAAGGACAGAAACCATTGATGGGGAAAAGATGATTTTCTTTAACAAACTGTTGAGTTTTGAGATAATACAGCATCACTTGACTTAAGTGATTGAATCCTAGTGATTTGCAAAGCATTTTGAAAAATGACAAAAGCAAATAACCAAAACCAAAACCAAAAAACAACAAAAGCAAACAAGCAAATGTGTACTCTCTGCTATCTGGGAGCCCGTAATTTCGTGGGAGACGCATCCATGTCACAAACACTGTAGAAAAAGTCTGCTGTGAAGATAGAACTGCTTCCCCCACAAAATAAGAAATAGGGGCTATAAGACAGATGTTATAGAAGGAGAGATAGAAGAAATGATTTGAGCTGGTCCTAGAAAAATCCATGAGAAGAAATTAAATCAATTGGCATTACTATTCTTACCCATACATCCTATAATAATGTACTGAGTACCTGTCCTACTGCATGGAGCATGCTGGGCCCTGGACATGGTTCTAAAAGGTCCACTTCTTTGGAGAATGTGACTTGAGCATATTTTCAATGGCTTTTGTCCCCATGTGGGTGGAACAAACGAGTGGGGGTGGAGGAACTTGGTAGATAAGATGGTCATGACAAACTGGACCAAACTGGGAAGAAATAAGAGCACTAGCTCAAACCATCTTGTAAGTGATAGGGAACTTTAAGGGAAGATTATGGACATGACTTCCCTCCTGCTTGAGGAGATGGCAGCTTTAAATACTTTAAATCCATGTCAAAGCCATCCATAAATCTATATTTTAAGAATATAAAACATCCATCATATATGCTTCTTTCCAGATATGGCAGACATGGAAATACCTCTCAGATCACCAACCCTGTGGTGGCATCAGCCAGTCACAGAAAGGCTAGGTCACACAAGCCTCAGTCTGAGAAAAAGAGTGAAGCTGAAACGATGGTAACTCACATTTATTGAGTACTTAGTGCTACCTAAGCCCGGCTCCTTTACCTCCCTCTCCAGTCTGTCACGTAGGTGCTGCCATTTTAGTCTACATTTTCAGGTAGAGACATTGTGTTGATGACAGAATAAGCAACTTGGCCAAAGTTACAGAGCTAGTTTGGGAGGAGGATTTCAATCCAGGCAGGTGGGCTCTAATACTCCAGATCAGCAAGGCACGACAACCAGAAAAGTCCTAGAATGATTAGCATCATGACAAAATTCAATGTCCAGGGAAGCCACACAGGCTATGTAAATGTCAAGGCGAAAGGTCTGGAATTGGCCATAAAAGAGGCAGTCTTGCTGTAGGATAAAATGTACCTATTAATGCTAGATAGCACACTGAAAATAAAATGTAGTAATGTATAATTTCTACAGAGATCACCTAATTTTCAAATGTTGACAACTAATTTAGGGGGTTTTTTGTACTATATTCTGTAGCTCTACTGCCACCAAACAAACACACATGCTCACACCTGTCACCTAATGGAACTCTATATTTACCAGGAAGGTAATTCTAACTTACAGTGAGAAAAAGCTCTTTATGCACACTGCGTATATATTAGTGGTATCCTCTACTTAATACCATAGACAAAACTAGGAAATTTTCTGATGTAGTCAAATTTGTGGTGAAGATTTGTATTTTCTGTACTCTTACATTTCTATAGCAAAATTAGACAGGTAGATATGTCTTTTTCCTTCTGAAAAAAAAATCAATGGATAAAAATGTTGCCACCTACACTGTACCACTACTCATAGGATATGATTTTTTATGTAACACCAGTGGATCTAAATATATTTGAAGTTAATCCTCTGTGTGTTTCCAAATATCCACACGCACTGCATCGTGTAGACTAAATGTAAAGCTCACTACAGTCATTTTTACCCAAAGAAGTTAAAATATTAATTGTCATACGTGTTCGTGCTTAAGCTCTGTGAACCTCTGTGTGTGCAAGGAAGGTTTATAATTATAAAGAGCTATGAAGTCCAGTTTGTGCTTCAAAGGGAAATAACGTCAAAAACTTGTGGAGAAAAGCCATGGGCCACCATCCACCTCAAACACACACACACACACACACACACACACACGCGTGCGCATGCACACACACACACGCATGCGGGCGCGCACACACACGCTCCCTTTGTTGCAAGTCCTGTCATAGTAGAATAAAGCCTGGCTCACCCAAAAACAGGATAATGAGGCCATTTTTCATTATTTTCCCAGTGGATTTTAAAATAGTTACCTCATAAAATAAATAGTTTAAGTTTCCACATTACTTTTTGCCTTTAATCTGTGCCTGTGATATGAATAAGTGGGTGGGGATTTTTAGGCTCCCAGAGCTTTACTTAGAGGGACCTACATTCATGCAGGGACCCCAAGGTAAGCACAGTTTCCCCATGAGCAGCATCTTCTGGAATGCTAGGGCTGATGAATGGGAAACACTACATTAAAAGGAATTTATAAGTAGATTCATTTTTACAGTCAATGTTCAAATACATGCTGCCCTGCCCCATTTTGTCTGCCCAGTGATATGCTTTTTTCACTAGAAATTAACAGAAACGGGAAACTTTCAATATGGAACTGAGGTTGGCCGAGTCCAAAAATACACTTTTTTGGGAAACAGGTTCCCATAGAAAGGCCGCACCCAGACTGCTTACTGTTATGAGCACCAGCTAGACGACTAAGGTGTTAAAAGGCAGCTCTGAACATTTATAAAGTTAAAAACCCATGTGCTAAAATTAGAGATAAATTTATTGTCCTTGTTTAAGGGGTAACCGAATTAACCTCACTATCTAGCTAATAAACAGACATAGACTGCCTTGGTGAGGCGCTGATTACAGCGGTAATTTTACAGCTTAAAACATCTGAGCAATCTGCCTTTTGAAAGCCATGTGAAGTTAGAAAGGCGGCCTAATTAAAACAAATCTTGGATAAACCACTTCATGGAGATAGAGGTTTGATGGTTGGATATATCAAAAATTGTTCCCAGATGTTGCTCAGAGAGGCCTTCACAGTTTAAAGATCCGGAGGGTTTTTTTTTTTTTTTAATTTTTTTAACAAAGCAAAAATATTCTAATTGAAGTTGTCAGCAGGAGTGAGACTAATATGCCTGTATTTGATTAAATAATAGTTTATTTAACATTCAGTGTGGCCCAAAATTGGCCAAGACAAGTCAGAAAACATTTTAGCCAGAAGATTTAAAAAGAAAAACACAAGAGACTGACAATGCTGTCTCACTCCCGCTCAGCACTGCGAGTCCGTAATCTCGGCTTGTACCCACGTTACCCGTGCCTTCGTGTGCCTTACCCTAGACACGGGACTGTCTCAGCAGCTTTCTTTAATGTATCCCTCCTTCTCTCCCCTCAAAGAGGCGAGCAGTACGAGCTTATTAGAAGACTTACTGCTGAAACCCTGGAACGCAAAGTACCGTGTCTTTTTCCATTATAAAAATGTAAACATCTATATTTTTAGGAGTCGTGTATTTTATGGAGGCTGCTGTTGCCTCTCTGCCTGGGAGAGGAGGAGTTTGGCTGTGTAAAATAGAAGAATGCGAGCGAGCTTCACATGGTCCCGTTACAACTCACAGGCACCTTTTCCTGATTACATGATAGGCGCACATAACTACTTCCTTCCCCTGGCTGCACAGCTGCGTGCTGCTCTGCTGTGAAGGGGAGCAGCTTCTTTTGTGGGCTTGAGAGTCTCACCCCAGCCAGCTAGTCTTTCCGCGGTAGGCAGCACCACCACCCACTTCTTCACCTCTTTGGCTTCTCAGGCACACACCTACCCTGCCCCACGGAACGATGTGCCTGCACCCCAAGCCTGCCACCGCGCACCATGTGAAACTCTGTACTTGATTGGGTGTGTGTCAAAAGTTTCAGCAGCTGGCCCAGCGAGGAAGCAGAAAATGTATGCATTTGGAAAAAAGAGAGAGAGAGAGAGAGAAGAAAAGAAAGACATTCTCAGTGTCCTTGCCAATGCCCAAGCCTCCATCGTATACAGAGGTCTGCATTTTAAAGTAAATTGCAGCTCGGCCTGGCAATTATGAGAAGACAACTGTACTCGAGCGTCATTAATCATTTAAACATTCAAATAAAACTAAATGTTTCTTTTGAGATCTAAAGTGCAGCCCATAACACAATTGAAATAACATTAATAGGAGCGGGGAATGAAAAGACAGAAAACAGCTGTTGCCCTGCGTGCCAGCGCTCCGCGGGGCTCTAATCAGAGCGGGGTGCTGTGTACAGCAGGGGAGACCCGTGTGGCTTGCTCCTCCACCGTCCCCGGCTCTCTGGGTCTAAAGGAAGCCAGGGTGATGTTCCTGCAATGTCATAACACTGCGTTTCTGGACATTCCGCAGAAAGGACGCACGGCTGGGGCCCGGAGTCTAGTTTTACAGCTGCTGCAGAGCAGCGTTTGAACATTTGCTTGTGAGCTGCAAAGAAAAACTGCTAATGATAAGGTAAACAGAGCACAGAATGTACCCTCGTAGCTAATCGGGGAAAACGCCGCTCTTTTCTGTGCAACTTTGTCACTATTAAAGTTCAGTTTTACCCAGGATGTACTTTCAAAACAACCTTGGGAGAAAACCTGAAGACCGTGACATAGTTAACCAGATTTCTTCCTGAGTGCAGAAAACTACTCCTAGGCCGATTGAAAAGCTAACGACTCCATCCCAGCGGTGCTGGATTTCCCTCTGCCGTGTTAACTAGTTTGGTTTCTGATCATTTGATCCTCTTTGAAATCTCTTGACTTTGTAATGTGAGTTTTACTTCTCAGACTATTTCACACGTTCTAATTTGTGTTGTCCTGTTAGCATCCCCGTGTGGAGGGCAGTCCAGACACTGTGCCTCCCTTTCCTTGTGAGTGAGGAAGTGAAAGAACAAATTACCCGTGCCTCCGTGCAGTCTAACACAGTCTTAGATAGGAAGGGCCACGGTAGAATCCAAGTCCCTCAGCCCCCAGGGTCCTGCACATACTACTCTGTCACTCCAGGAAATGAGAACCTCAACACCACAGTGTTTCTGCAGAAACCATCACCCTTCTCCTGGGTGCCAGCGATAGAACAGGTGAGCAGCCCTTTCCTCGTTTATAGGAAATGCAGGGTTGAAGCCAACAGCATGCTCCTCCTCCCCACCGCAACTCTGGGGCTTTGTTGGCTGTGAAACTTAGTAAAAGGAGCAGATCTAATACTCTTTGCATGTGTAATGGAAGTCACTTGGTTATCTCACACAACACAAGACAATGCAGAAAGAAGACATGCTTCTTCTCGCTGCATGTCCCAAAGGTAGCTGTTGAGAGAGTAAAATGATCATTCGCTCCCCCTCCCCCTCACTGGTACCATGCAGTCAGATCGGTCACTGGGTCCTCCATTTGGATCCGGTTTCAGTACCTGCAAATGGAGAGACTTCTGGAACCACTGCTGTATTGTGAGCTTATGCACAGTTTTCTTTAGAATTCCCAGTGACCGGCAACTGGAATTTGGATTATTTCAAAATGGTAAAAGAGAGTGAATCAAGGAGGCAAAGAGGGACGGAAAAAGAAAGGAGGCAAGAGTGGGGGGTCGGGAGATCATGCAAGGCTCCAAGTCGATGAGGTTACTCTAGACGATCTAGAAAAAAAGGGAGAGAGAACTATTCTGGGAACATTAGAGCTGGAAGAGACTTTAGAGGTGGTGAGTGGTTGAGATTCACCATTCCCTTCTCACCGTATGTAAATAAATAAGGAGAGGAGGAGGAAAGTAAGTTACTGAACACCTACCATGTGACTGGCATAGCTGAGGGGTGACGTTTGTATGAAGGGCGTCTTTCAGATGATTGGCCATTGGCTCTTCTTTATTTTCGTTTCTGTTTTTGCCTGTAGTAAAACCTAGTAAATGCCTGAGAACGTTTCTCAGGTCTTTGCTTATATGACTTCTTGATAATTACTGAGTGGCTTAATTGTTTATAGCGCATCTTTTACAGTGCTGGCCTTAACACTTGCGGTGTCCAGCATTGCACTGGGCACGGAGCAAATATTAAGAGATGGATGTTAAAACGAATGAACGAGTGAATGAATGGGCTGCAGATCAGTATCACATTGCATCAGATGTGCATGGTCTTTGATGCTGTAACAGTTCTGTGCACAGAGGCTACTGTAGTACCACACTGGCATTCTCTGGGGAGTAAGTGAACCTTGTACAGTTTCCAGTCGTCTGTTTGACTCTCATACTTTTTTTTACATGACATTGGCTTTCTCTCATTTAGATATAGAAAAATATACCATGTCTTTCTATGGTAGCCTTAATAAACTCACACAGCACTTACAAAATCCACTTGCCAAAGTAAAAGATGCTTTTAGTTCATAGAGGAAAATGGAACTTACGGCTTTTCTTTGCCTTGGAAAGAACAGAGAAAGTAGTCTTATGCTTTCTTGGACTCTGACCTGTAACCCAGACAAACCGGACAGATGGTCAGAACTGCAGAGGTCAAATGAAAGAGTGTACCAACTCCTTAAGGAAACGGAGAAATCCAAAGGTTGACATTGCTGGCGCTAATCTAAAGTTTACAGTATAAATATCAGCTTGGGCTAGACATAGTACTGGAAAAGTTATGTGTTTTCCCCCTGTCTTATTTTGATGCCTCATATGAAAGAAATCAAACCTTCCCTTTTTATCTCTGTAAATATTCGGTCTGAAAGACAAGGATATTTTGTCAATTATTTTTATAACACATGTTCCAGTGGGAACAATTATTGGCCCATTAAACACTTTTTGATATTTAACAGAGTAGTAAATACACTCATTCAGAAAAAAAAAATTTTATGTTCCCTTTGTCATCTTTGTGACCACTGAAAAGCTCTCAGTATTTCAAGTGCAGATAAACCTTCAGGAGAGTTCTCATGTCGGCTGACCACAGGGCTTTCATTGTGAACCTTCTAAAGGGATCCTGTGCATTCATTGAGAACTGAGGAAATGGCACTGATTGGATCTCACAGAGTGGACCATGGCACCTGTCCTGGGGGTATCTCTGTGTTTCTGTGCTAGTGGGATTTTGCCAAATTCTTCTCAACAGACTCTTCAGCAGGATAATGACCATTATACCATTTCCTCACCCCGAGAAAGAGAAAATGACAGGATGGATTTGGTCAAAATAGTTACATGAGACGTGTGGATAATGATGGACTCTTTCAAGGATTATGCAAGCTGAAAAATAAAAAATACCATATGGAAGGGCTGGCTTGGATGGGCTACTCAGATTGATGGACAGCCGTATCAGACTTCCTTTTAAGAGAATCCTCTTTTTGATGGAAAACATGTATGTACCTTTGTGTGTACATATCTATGGGTGTGTATATATAGATTTTTTTATTTTTTGATGTTTTACTTTAGATAATAGTCTTTAATTCATATGATCTTTTTTTTTTTCTTTCTGTATTTGGTACCAGGGATCAAACTCATAATCACATGCTTGCCAGGCACTTACTGAGCTAAATCCCCCAGCCCAATCTTTACTTTTTTTCCCCTCTGTTTTAAGTTAAACTGATTTTGCCCTAGATTCTGGGCTGAAATCCTGCACCTCAAGCCTTAAAGTTGCACAAACTGGAAACTGATTAGAAATCCTGAACTTCAGATCTTACCCCTGACCTGCTACCTAAAAGTTCTCATTTTGGTAAGATCATCAGATACTTTACGATATACTTTAAAATCTGAGAAACTGCTATAGATTCAAGTCAATCCAGGCCCAGGTTTGGCCCAAAAAGTCCCTAATGGGTTCAGGAAGGTCTCTCAGAAAACACGTGTCTTGTTCAGTACTGTAGATGGCACTAAATGTTCACAACCATTCTGCTATCCAAGGTTCTGTCTGAGACAGAATGGATTCTCCAAACAGGAAGAATATTCTAGAGAGGGGGAACCATGATCTCAGGACACTGTGAATCCCAGTGATAAAGTCCCTGTTTTTCTCAGATTTTCAGTTGCATGAGTCAAAAGATTTTTTTCCTGGTAATCCAGTTTGGGTTGTATTTTCTGCCACAGGTGACCGCCCCCCAATATACTGAAAGGTCTATTGGTGAATAATCATTAATTGTTTATTCAAACCTCGTCATCTTCTTGCAGACCTCCTTCAGCTGAATCTGGGAGTGCATGTTTCCCATTTCTCATGTATTACAACATTCAGAAACATAAGAATCAAAAATCTAAGGATCAAGATAAGTCTGCTGTCTTGCATCATTCTCTTAATTGCTTTGTGTATATTTACCCTACCTCCCCTCAAAATTATAAACACTTCAAAGACCCTGGACTTTCCTTACATGAGGCGATAATTTAAAGTAATAAGATGTTTATAAATAAACACACCAGAACTTACACCAAGTGTGAGGGTAGACATGCAAAACCACCACCTGAGGAAGCCGACAATTTATTCGAATTCTGCTGACTTGGGGGAGAACACCGTTAGAGCTCTTGAGAGTAAGGATTAGCACCCGTGTTAGAGTCTTGAGATAGCACCAGTGTTTCATTCCTTCTGATATTTATCGAAAGTGACACTCCTAAGTATTATTATTCAACCCACTCAGAACACTGGAGCTCCTTACTGCCTGACTTCCATTCCTAAAAACCCCAAATGGCCCTATTCCTTCTCCAGGACTCCAGCGTGGCTGCTGCCATTCAGTAATGAAGCGGTGGCTTCTGCCTGGCTTACGAGCTCCCTGGAATCCTGGTCCTGTACTGCAGCCACTGTGGGCTCCAGTTGTGATCAGACCATATTCTAGTGGTGATTGTTCTCGCACCTGATTGATCAACTGTACTTCAAATGCATTTCGTGTCTCTCTAAGAAATGAGATTGGCTCTCCAGGAAAGTAGTGCTCAGTATCACTGAGGGAACCAATGTAATAAATATTCTTAGTATCTTCCTCTGAGAAGCTTTGCAAGTAGGAATATGAGTTTAAATTCAGAATCCTGTTCAGTGTAATAGAAACTGAGAAGCAATCGTATTAAAACACACAGGCTGGTAACATGATAAAACGATAAGTAAAAGCATGTTTCTTATGTTCTTCAGTGGATTGTAAAGACTTGAAGTTTTTTTATTTTGTGGGAAGCAGTCTTCGCATTTTTCCTAGAAAATAAAAAAACAAAGAAATATTTATAGGGCAGTGAATTCTGGAGGGATAAAATCCTTTGCTTATTGATTAAATATCTGGCAGTTCAGCTGTTAAGTTTATTCCAATGTTTTCTTGTCTTTTACTTCTATGAGCCAAGAAGATTTTAACAGGTAACAAACATTCAAAGAGAAGACTGTGCGTTGGTTACTAGGGAAAATCTAAATCAACTTAGAAGGCAGGAAAAGGAAACCAGTGTTTATGGCTAGGGCCAAAATGTATTTTAATTATAGTTCTGATGGAAAATTGTACCAATATTGACAAGTTAAAAATTGCATTTTTATCTAAAAAGAGAGGCATGTCTAATCACTGAAACTCTGAACTGAAAATATATTTTCGAAATACTGATTTTAGTTAATGTTAAGTACCTTACTTATGTGAAAAACACCTTTTTTTTATACAGAACATTGATACTGCCTGTATTATCATAGTTTGGTTTTTTTCAGACTATTAAAACACAAGCTTTTTTAGTGACTGTATTACAGTAGACTATTGTATAGCAAACTAAAGCAAAAGAGTGGATCTGCTTCCAAAAATCGAAAAAAAACAATTTTGGCAAAGTTTTTCTCAAATGTATGAATGTCACATCAATCAAGTCAAATATTTTAATAATTGTTGTTTATCTCAGGCTGTCCACATTATATTCTCCATAAAACATTTGCACAGCTGTTTTTCTTATGTTGACATAAACCATTTAGGATCACCCAGGTAAAGCGCATGTTTGTGTGTGTTCATACACTTGTCTCCTGCATTAATGGTCACTCTCTGTATGGACAGTAAGAGCAACAGAAAGCTTCGCAGAATGCGGTGATCATTTTAAAAGAACACTAAATCTACTCAGGTTAAAAAGAGTCTGACAGCGGGAACTTTAAATGACTGCCCTGAGCAAAAGAGACACTGCTTGCTTTTCAAGTTGAAAAGGAGGAAGGTAACAATTATCCTTGAGACACTGGAAACAGAGTTGTCTGATTTTTTTTCCCCTCCTCAAAAGCTTTCACCCCTTGTAAAAAGAACAGTGAGCTTGGGGTGTGGGACAATGGGAGGTCTATCAGAAGTAGTTATCAGATAAACAGATAATTAATGTATGAAAAGTGTAATTCGAATGAAGAATAGCTTTCAGATGGGCTTTTAGTTCTGTGGTGCAATTTATTACTTGTTGAAGTATTTTTTGAATTATAACTCAAGATGCCTTATGGAAGCCAACATAGAAAAATAACAGTTAAATATAACCACCCCTACAAGATTAAACTTGATACTGAATCGAATAGTGCTAGAAACCGTGACTATTAAACATTTGTTTCCTTGCTTCGTACTCATCTATAAATCCAGTGCTGGTTTTTATCAGTAAGAGAGCTCTAACTAAAACCAGAAGCTTACTTATTATTTGGGTGCTACATTATCTATTGTCTATTACAAGGTATTTTTAGCATATGTTAAAATTCCCAGCAGGCCTACAAGTTATTAGGTCCTTCAAGAAACTTCGAATATTTTTTTTTCTCTTGTAATTTCCTAATTGCATCCTAAAGCTATCCTAGAGAGGGCCTCTCTAACCAGACGGCAAAAACCCAGCAGTTTGCAGTGCACACGTAGTAGCATTTATCCAGAGCTCTGGGAGTTTGAAGATCAGAACATTCTGATTTCAAAAGACAATAAGTATTAGTCTTTATAGCAATTAGGCTCAATTTGTAGTGATATTTTCAGGATCTTTCTACATAATTTCTTTACCTGGTGACAGTGTTTGAAAGACTTGTGTCTTCCCTGTGTTTCCAAATCATCTACTTAAATGGGAGTTTGTTTATACTCTTTTCCATGTCTGATCGCTCCCTTCCCCCACGATTACCAGTGAATACACATGCTGTAGTAAAATCCAGGCTATTTTCATCCTTTAAAAAAAGTCAAGTTCAAGAAAGAACAGCACAGCTGTGTACGATGTCATATCTTATAAAGTAAATCTATTAAGGTCAGAACTTGGAAGGGGTCAAGTTAATGATTTAAGTGGAATAATCTGGTCATTTTCTGAAATTCGTCAACTCACACACATAAAAAGCACTCCATGAGATCAGCTAATTAGCTAAACTTTTGCTAATGGTAATTTTCTTCTTTGTGCAAGTTATAATTTTTTATGTTTAAGAATATTTTTCTGTACCTGTTTTTGAAAGGTGGGTTGCTTGAAGTTTAGTCTGGTACCCATCAGCTTATGTTAATTTTTAAGTAACTAACTCACTTGGGCTGGAGTAAAGGAAGATAGTTTTGTTTTTGTTTTTTAAAATTTTTTCCAAAGAAATAATACACATGGAAACACATGTGTGTATGTATATATACATATATGACTTAATTAAGTAAAATATTCAAAACAGACTGAAGATACGTATATGTATGTATACACATGCAATTTAATTTAAAATTAAATAAAATGTTAGTTAAAACTTAAAATTAAATAAACTTTTGCACAATATATGGAAAGAGGATGATGTAGTGTAAGTCTAACCCTGTCACTTCTCCTTCACAGAGGACGCAACCATTTTGAGCACGTAGGAGCCACAATTTTTTTTAATCATCTATGCATTAATTCCTCATTAAGTACTTCCTGCTGGTTTCTTCAGTTTCATTGCTTCACTAATTCTACAGTCACATTTTTTCCATCTTCTTTTTCATCAGAGATACTTTATCTTCTAAATCAGATACAGTTCCTTAATTTTGGTAAGAAATATAATCAGACTTTAAGTTGATATTTTTAAATATGAAATTTCAACCCTGATTTTTTTAGATGTATTAGATTCAAAGACCTTGAAGCCACAGTTTTTTTTTTTAAATGGAAATGTGTATATATACATATTTTAAATGTATGTTTGTGTGTATAGGTATATTTAAATATATTTCAGTTATAAAACACTTAAATATATTTAAGTATGAAATAGACTTTTAAGTATAAAACCGACTCTGAGATTCCAAGTGGAATAAAATTTGTAGCTAGAACCCCGTTAATTTTTTTGCAAAGTTTTCTAAGTCTAGATTCATTGAAATCAAAGGGAATTCGGCTGAGCTGTCGTCTGTGACTTCAGCACCCACTCTTGCTTTCTCTGCATAATTATGTGAGGAGATTGAGTGAAAAAGAAATCTGCAGTTAGGAATGAGTCGTGTGATGTGCGTAAGAGGGTGTGATCTACAAAGCACCCTTTATGTTCTAGAACATTCCAAAGAACAAATGATTCCTTCCCAAAATTTCCACTTAGCTATTGGATGAAAAATATGTAGACTCATGAATCTCATGAAAGCAAACTTGGCTGCCAAATAAGATTGATGCGTTGAAATCCTTAAGAGATCAATTGTAAAACACTCATAACAGGATAGGGAAAGGGAGAAAAAGGAGGACATGGGTGTTCATAATACTTTTAAGTGCATAACCGATGTGATAAAATTGTCACTTACGTATTAGTGTCACTATCCATGTATTTTTACATGTGGTAGAAATAAATGATAAATTGGAAGCTTTTTGTATAATTTTTTTGCGTATGGGCTAAACATAGCTGTAGAGACTAAGCTATATAATATAGGTGTGTGGGTGTACAGTACAGTATATGCACATCAAAAGATTTTTCAGCTATTCAGTATCTTCCAAAATCTAATATATATTCAAATACTTCACAGTTTCTGAAATTCAGAAAAAAATTTAGTGCCCGTTGATACATGTCATGTACGACATTATATGTAATTATATTTTATATGTAATTATATTTTATATGTCTTATATGTAATTATATTTATTTTAATTGTGTGTGTAGGTGAATTGAGAGAATCTAACATAGTAATAAAAATAAATTGGTAATAAAAATGAATCACTGTGTATTGATAGGTTATTTCCCATCTATTAAGTCATTATTAAGCTGATATAGAAGACATATTCCTAGCTACTTTATCATTTTTTTCAGTCTCACATAACATTTTGCGGTGTAGCTAATCATTAATATTTTTGAAAGTAATTATATTTATTTTCAACTCTGCAGGAAATGCATGGAATTGCATAAGAATATCAGTTAGTATTTTACTCCACTTATATAAAATGTTACCACTTAAAAATCACCCTAAATACTAAAATGTGTCAGTGGATTCGTGTGTGTGTGTGTGTGTCTCACACGTGCGTGTATGTGCGTATACAATCCCTGCCTCAGCAGTGCCCTTTCTCCAAGTTTTGCACATTGTTCAGAAGCCCAAGATGACAAGGTCTGCTCTTTTTCTGTCCTTATGAAATATGTACCCTTCTTAGGGTCCAGAATTCATTTTCTTTTGCATCTCACAAAAGTGAAACTGTTTTCAATTTAAGTTCTACTTTCTGTAACGATGACAGCCTTTTTATAGTTCACAAAGAAAGCTGCTCTTAAAATATAATCTTTCATTGACAGCATGTTTGTATGTGTGTACATACATGTATTTTAAAGGAGGGCTGTTTATTGAAGTCAGTAGTATGTCTTCTGATAGTCAATTCGGTTAAGCTGTCATTAATTAAATGCCTACCATCTGCAGTACACTGCGGATACAAAGATTAAAGGAAAAAAGGCCTCCAAGCCAGTGTTGTCTGTGACTCCTAAATGCTGAGAAGGTACAGCTATTTGGTGATTTAAAAAATTTAACATGTGAAAAGCTAAGGCAGAATTGCCATTTTGATATTCCAAAAGCTGACTCTTCTCCCCCAAAGTACCTCTTACGGTGAAGAATAACTTTGATGTATTTGGGATGAATTCGTAAGTGTGTGGAATAGTGCAGGATGAATCATAACTAAGAACTTTTTGTTTCTTTAATTTTTGTTTCTATGACGTGAATACATTCCAGCCTCTGTGCATCTTTCTTCCCATCATTCTTGTAAGAGCTTGGAAACTTTTTTCTTTCCCTTTTCTTTTTAAAATCTCTGTTATGTCACAAAAGAAGTATTGTTTCTTTAGGAAAGATCACTTTAAAAATTAATCATAAATGACTTCTTGCTATGTATACACACATACACACACACACACACACATATATAGTAATATCTTAGACTGAACAGTTTAATATAATGTTTGACTGGAAAAAAATAATGCCAACAGAGAAAAGATATAAGCATGAAGCAGAGGGAAATAAAGTGTTTGAGAGGTTAGCACACTCTATTTTCAGAGCCCCTCTCCTGAAATAAAATCTCACTCAGCAGGAGTTTTGCGTCTCCATTTGTTCTGCCAGGTCTCGGTATTGGTTTCCTGATCCTCTGCTCCGTGCACCAAATGTCAAAGTACCAGTTGATTTTAACTGTTCCTTTTGGTTGACCGAGGGTGCCTTGAGAGTGCTGGATGCGATGAGGTAGTTCTTGCTTTGGTATGTGATACAGTGTGATTAACAAACTCCAGATCACAGAGAGATTGGGTACGAGTGAGACAGGAGAGCAAATTTTCCTCTCTAGGACAGCGTCCTACTTGGAGCTCGTATGTGGGACTGAAAGGGGAATGTGTGTGTGTGTGTGTGTGTGTGTGTGTGTGTGTGTATACATATTATACAGACATTGCTTTCTTCTGGAGCAGCTGCAGTACGTCCCACTAATGGACATACAAAAGCAGAAACTGGCAGCATAAGGTATGTGTTCGTTTTTACAGATGGTACTGCAGACAAGTTGGTAATTGAAAAGGAAGTCGTGTACGTGAGCTGTTTGACGGGGTGGGGGGGACAAACTATTACAGGACTTTCCTGTGTAATTGACTGGGTGAGTTATTGAAGAAGCAGTTTTCCCATGAAAGATTTCACTTATTACAAAATGACATCATTATTGTTAAGGAAATTCCAGGTAGTCTTATAAAAATCATCTTATTAAAACCTTAAAAATCAGCTTCGATTTCCCTGTCTGCACAGTACCTGGCTAATGAAATTATCTCCTCAGGTTCTGTTTTACTTACAGCAGTTAGAGCTCTTATTAAAAACACAAGTTTCCATTTGTACGACACAGTATAGTAGACACTTGTTTCAACCATTGGAAACACGGTTTTAGATACCCGTGATATTATGCATCTTTAGGATTGACAATTTAAATAAAGAGGTGATAACATTTAGAAATCTTTTATAGTTTCAAAGATTAAATGAAATGCAAATTCATTTTTCCTAGTTGTTCCCCCTCCCCACTTGTATATTCAAAAATCATACAGAATGAAATATTTCATGAATTAATTCCCAGTGTGGTCGGCCCAGTATTTAGTCCCAGTTGGGTATCTGGTGTCGATGTTTTTATTGACAGACACATTTTTAATATTATGTATAATTATTTTGAATCTCTTATTTAATGGTTTTATTTGTGTTAGTTTTCTTTTTTTTTGGCTATTTAGATGGAAACAGCAGTTACCATCTATCTTTTTGCTGTGCAGAATAAATACTGTTTCAGCATCTGCTTTGTACTATATCATCTTAATTTGAGAGCTTTAAAAAGTGTGTAGAGGTAAGACTGTCTGCTTTCCTCTTCTGTGCTAGAATGGAAGGCATCTCTCACCTGTGCAAAGGACACATGCCACAGGGCGATGCAGAACAGGAGCACGTGTTTAATAGTGGGGAAGTAGTTAACAGAAATAGCAGTATTCTCATGCTATTGGAACCCTGAAAACTTCAAAAGAATGCACTATCTTTCAAACTTAGCATGTTTTCTCTTGAGTAATGATGATATCAAAATTGCAAAAGCTCTCTCTGCTTGGGACTATGCAGCTTTATAAAGTCAATCTAGAAACTGTTACCTGAAGGCTTGTGTTTATGGAACATAGCAGAACTCTACCACTTTTGTTTGTTTGTTTGTTTGTTTTGTATTTATACCCGTTGCATCTCTAGCCAAAAAGTATGTGAAAGCAAACAGAAACCCAAGTTCAGGTGGTCTCCCCCTGTCGCAGGTGGGATGAGGCCTGTGAGTCCTGACATACTCTTTGTAGGTACAGGCTTAATCCACAGAGGTTTTTTTTTTTTTTTTTTTTTGTCACAGCAACATCAAAAGGCGGGTGTGTGCTGCCCCCACCCCTCCCTATCACTGCTCACCATGGCAAAATGTCTGTCCCTCTGGCTACGACTGTCTGTCAACCCGGGAGCAGCCCTGTGCCATATCTGATCAAGGCTGGGTCATTTCTTTCTTCTACCTCAAAATCTGCATAATTTCAGTCAGCTGTTGTAGGGTGGTGTGGAGAGAGAAGGATTTTCAAAGCCAGGTGATGAGGAAGTAATTTTGATAAAATTTCTTCAGTTTCCTCCTTAATAACAAGACCTGGAACACGGTTAAAAACTTACTCCGAAGTAAGGGCGGCCTTGATTTGTATCGTAGCCTGTTCTTTGGCTTCTGAAACGTATTTCTAAGTCTCGGGTTTCTCATCCTGACAGTGGAGGGAGCAGTAATAATACTGATCTCTTAGGATCCTTGTAAAGATAGGAGATTTGATGTACTGTGGTGGTTATCAGGGAAGGCATAAAAAGTGTCAGACAAGAAGATTGTGTCAGATAATTGATTCGCGTAAAGTATGATCCTTCCTTTTTGTCTGAAGAAAGAGACCAACTTTTTAGTTAATTTTTTTTAAATAGAGAACTTTTTAGTTAACTTTTTCTTATTTTTAACTGACACACTAAAACATAAAAGCTGAACGTATTAATGGGGTACCATATAATGTTTGATATATGTGTATATTGTATAGTGTTTAAATCAAGTTTTTGATACTAGATAAGGCAAAGAACTACTCTCAGTGCTTTATCTAAATAAAAGTAGTCATAATATTTAATTATTTACTTTAAATTTAAACCAGGATAACATATCAGGAGATCTTAACTTGAGATCTAGGAGATTCAGACCCATAGGAAATCTTTGAATTTATTTTGAGAGGGACCTTCTTTTGAACATCCTGAAATTATTTCTAAAATATTTTACACATTTATTTTTTGGGGGGAAGGCATCGCAAAGTCTTCCAAAGAATGTATGGCTCCCCATAATGTTGGAGGAACTGCTGATGTATACATAATTGCCTAGAAGACTAACATTTCTTGGGCCAATTACCAATAAATAGAAAAAAGTTCTGGATTGTTTTCTTTTGCACTTTCAAAATCATCATCATGTATTACTAAGGCAGTGCTGCACAAATAATACATAAAATAACTATTTGTGTCTCTCTAGTTAAATGTTTATCAGCTGAGAACATTGCACTTTAGGCTTTTTCTACACTTGATCTCGGTCATTGAGATTTTTACTTTGGTAGTGTGAAGTATCCATAATGTATTTATTAAGTATAGTTTGCAATAAATGTATAATAGAATCAGTTATTTTATTCTCCAGTTGAAGTTTGTTTAGGAGGTGTAAAATTGTTTAACAGTGCCTCCCCTAAAAAATCTTTGATTACATTTTTTTCCTCTTTCGGTGTCAGATTTTGGCACTGGCATAGAAGAAAAGGTCCCTGTAGAGCGACGTTGCAGCCATTGTTGTAGTTGAAGAAAAGGCGAAAACAGATCCATGGTGGCAGAAATAGCAGAGAGAGAGACTTGAGTAGTTCTTTTGACAATAATGACTTTCACGTGCAATGAAAAAAGACGGTGCAGACATAAAGTTTCAACCATATTTTCAGCTGTCCAAATGCATTCTTGCTGTAGGGCAGCCCATTCTTGCACGTGTTAGGACTCCCTGGATCTGCCTTGTTCCTGTCCCAAGCCTGTGGGGTAATTTGTGTCTGACACTGGTTGGCTCATTTACCTAGTATAGTAGGCAGAAAGGAGTGGGGGGGGGGGGTCCTCAGGCTTGTGCACTGGGGTTTAAATATGTGTTATAAATTACAAATGCCTTCCCATTTGATGATTGTGTATAAAGTGTGGGATAGACATTGGGAAATCTTCATTTCTGCCATCTCACTCCAAGAATCACCATTTGCCCACCAGAAGAGGTGTAGATAATGCATTTAACAGTTTAGCATAACCTGTGGTCCCTCTGTGGTAGGGTGTGAACTAAGTCCCAGGTACATCTGCACCCGGGCACAGTGTATCATTCCTGGGCTGTGTATTGCCTCCTGTCCTAGAATAAGACTTGCTCCTGTGCATCTAGCCTAGAGGGGTCAGTTTGCTCTGGTCTTGTGCATCTAGGCCAGAGGGGGTCAGTTTGCTCTGGTCCTGTGCATCTATCCCAGAGGGGTCAGTTTGCTCTGGTCTCCTTCATCAGTTGAGGAAGTGAGTTGAATAAGCAGGGTAAGCAAAGTTTCTTTCCAAGCTCAGAGAGAGGTGATTATAAGATGGGTGCTTGAATCCATCGGAACCCATCTGAACCTTGCAGAGTCCCTTCTATTATCTGGCAAGAAATCGGAGTGCAGAGAGGGCTGGCTGTTTTAAAGCAGGCATAGATTCGTCACACAGCCCATTTCAGCTGAGCCTTCGTGATTTTATTTGGAACGAAAGTCAGCCAGGATATTGGGAACTGTTGCCTTCTGCTGGCAGAGCACTTCCCCTGCTCTTGCTCAACTATTGGCCTGCTCGCGCTTCTGATAAAATTCTGCCTGTTCTCTCCAGCTAGGCATTGCGAGCCATCGTGTGTGTTTAAGTTGTTATAGCTGCAGCATTCTTTATGTCGAGGAGGGCGGGGGTATACGGTCCGTAGCCTGTTCGTCCTGTTTTAGGGGAGAAGGGGTGCAGAGGAGATGAGAAGGCCTCTCTCCCAGTGGTGAATAATGATGATGAAGACTGAAATAGTGTTGATCATTTATTCAACAGTTATTGATGTGGAGTACATATCTGATAGTCACGAACACTAACTCAAGTCAGTGTCCACTCTTGCTAATGAGGGCAGTGTTACCAATAGGCCATTACTACTAATGGTACCACAAAAACAACAAGTGTTCATCATTTTTGAACAAGTCAGACTATTTCACGTGTTATGAAGGCACGTGGAAAGTGGATCTTCCCAGGGTTAGATGACCTTCAGCCTCTCGATGAGATTTGCGGAAAATACACTGGTTTCTTCAGAAAAGTTTCCGTATAATTTACATGGCTCACCCGTCAACATGTGTGAACTGCCTTGGTTTGCTTTCCTGTAGCTCTGTGTTGTCTCCGCTGGAAACTCTGCAGGACACTGTATGGCTGTGCTTTTGTAACAGAGTGCCAGGCCTGGGGTGGACATTCAGTAACTATGCCCGTATCAGAATTGAATTCAGTTCACCACTGAGATTTTATGGCTGCAAAATTGTACCAGAAGTTTCTATCATAGCCATCTGTGCATTTCCCTAAAATGAAATTTGCAAAGAATTCTTGATATAATCAAATAAACACAGAAAATATTTAAAGAGTTAAAAATATTTGAGGTAAATCCAGAGTAACAGCACGTATATCAAATTTCAGATTGATTTGATTTAAAATGGCTAAGATATAAAACCATAAAAAATGTGAGTAAATACTCTGCCTATCAAGGGTTGTTATGTAATTACATGGTTTCAGTATGGTTCTTATTCATAGAAAACTATTATAAAAGATCATTTCTGCACAAATTCCTTCACCACTGGAGACTTAATATCTTAGAGATGAATATCCATGTCTATAAATGCTAAGCCACTTGAGTGAATAATTCAATCAAATTTACTTTTTATTAATCAGATGAAATCAGCTCTTTGTTAATAATGAAATTTGAAAACCTTAAAATCTTTGTTTTTGGCTGATCTTCAAATAATAAAATAAAACAAGCAGTAAAAACAGCTGAATCAATTTAAGACTTTTTTTTTTCATTTTCTTCCCTTAAGTCATATCTCGATTTACCAACGTATATGCCAAGACTGAACCAGAGTAGTATAGAAGTAACTGAGGAATTAAGCCCCCCCCCCCAAGCACATCTTGAATCAGATACTTTGGAAGAAAATTGACTGTAGTGATACTTACATAGAGTTTCACTGCAAACCTACAGACCAAGGCTGTTTTGTTTTCAAGTATTTTATATTTCTTGATATAGTATAGTATAGTATAGTATAGTATAATTATTTTAGATTGAAAATGTAGTTATATTAGGAAAATAGATGTACATTTTCTGTTTCAAATCCTGGCATGCACAATTATGCAAAGCATACCTACAGTGCTGTTGTAAAAAAAAAAAATCACCACTGTGGTTGTAATGCATTTGTTGTAGTACAGAAAAGTTACCTGAAACTATCTCAACAGTATTGAAAAGACCATTCACACTTGGTTTACAAACTCTGGCAGTTCCTGGTACCATCCATTACTCTTACTTTTTCCACTCAGGAAGTTCAGGAAGTTACCAGCAAACACAAATAGCATGGAGCTAACACACAAATGCAACCTTCATATAACTGGTCAAACTATTAATGCTAGATGTTAAATTTCGTAACAGTCATTTCTTTGAATTGCTGATAGTAGAGTTTTGGGGGGTTTTGTTTGTTTTTCCTGTAGAAATTTGCAGTTGTGTTTATTTTCAGGTTGGTTCCAGTTTGAGGATAACTTTTCTTCATTCTAGTACCACCTGAACCCCCATAGAAATAGAAGAGGAATGTCAAGAAGTTCAGGACAGGGAATGCAATATGCATTTGACTTTAAAAGTTCAAGTTGTCTGCTATAAAAAGGTCCCTCGGCAATGCCAACTGGTGCCATCTGTAATTACTTATTCCTAGCATTTTCTTACCCACCAATGATATTATCTATAGGATTCTTAATCTTTCACTCTCTTATACAAGGTCAAATAGGTACAAATTATTATTACTTCTTAAAAACAGCTTAGAGGAAAAGAGAAAGATTTTAAACTTACACATGCACTGGTGATTCTGGGGATAGACTGTAAGGGTGACGGTAACAGAGGTTTGCTCTCCTGCCTGACCTAGCAAGACCCTCCTTGACTATCTGTCTCTCAGAAACTGTAGAGTATAGGATCAGATGATGCACTTTCTTGATTTTATTTTCTATAACCTTATTGACTGTCTCTGCCCAACTCTAGATACATTTGCCAACCTGCATGGAAGAGGTTTGAAAAGGATTTTTAAAGAAGCGAAACAAAAATACACATTTTTTTCCCCAAAAAATAGGAGTGAATGCTGAGGACAAAAGGAATAGCTGGTAAGATTGTTCCCAGACTTTGTTGGTATTTAGCCGTCCATGACAGAGAAGGTGCTTGGTATAACATAGCATATTTGCACCTCTTAGGAAACCTGATTTCTGTCTTTAACAAGCTTAGTGTAAGAGACAAGAGCAAAATAAGTTAAAACTCTGCCATGCAACATAAACCATGGATAACATAAGGGCTTTGTGCTTTCCCTTTTCTTTAAGTTAAGGAGAGGTTGTTTTTTCCTAAGCACAAAGGGGAGGCACCCACTTGGCAGCCTTAGCAGGCTGTGTCTTCATAGCTGACTCTTTCTCTGCAATTTTCCCCCCATCATTTTGAGGCAGGGTTTCACTATGCAGTTCAGGCTGACCTTAAACTCACTTTGTAGACAAAGCTGGCCTAGAACTCACAGAGATCTTCCTGCTTCAGCCCCCTTAGTGCTGGGATTGCCACCACACCCGGCCCTGTCTCTTGATTGGGCTCGAGGTCTAGATAACATCCTGCAAGGACCTTCCGAGTCCATCTGGTTGACACTGTTACATGGTGTGACTCAGTCAGGGGTCTCACCTACCTGTGCTATGGTGTAGACAGTTGGCTGTGTGGTCAGATTTTTTTCCAGAAATTTCAGTGCACCCAAAATACCATTCTGTTAAGCTTAGCAAAGTGCTAAATTTGTGGAAATGGCAGGTAGCGTCTTAGATAAAACACTTCTCACCTCCTACTCTCCACCCCCATGCAGCAGGCTCCTATCGAATTTGAGGTGTGAACACCTTGATATTTCACTCTGACTCAACTTTCCATTCTCACATTTGAGAAGATTTGATAATACCCACCCTATGTGGTTGAAACAAATCTTGAATGTTTAATAATGAGACTTGAGATGAAAACAAAACTAGGAGAGTACGTTTCTCATACAAAAGAATTCATACTCGAATCCCCCGCTGCATAGCTAACTTGCTGAGAGCATTTCCTTCACGTCTGGCACTATCTTAATTGGATCTATTAATTCACATAATAATTGGCAGCTCATGCTGTAAAGGTGGGGAATATTTCAGACCTGAGAGTTAAGTAATTTGCCCAACATTGCACCTAGCAAATGGCAGAGACGGGTTTTGAATACAAGCAGTCTGATTCCTGCATCTGGTTATTAACTTCTAACCTATTCTGATTCTAAGTGAATTCAGTATCCCTGTTGTACTACTGTATTTAAATAAGAGTTTTCCTGAAAACCAGTGTCTTTTACTGGAGGCTGTGAACTATGTAAAGCAGGATATACTTGTGGAAACTAGTGCTGTAATTTCAGGGTTTTCCCTCTAACTAATGAAGGGCATTTTTTTCTGCAAGGGAATTAAGCACCCCATTGTGCAAGGGTTGAAATGCTCGCCGAAATCAGGATTACACCCACCTTGGCATGCTGTGTCAAGCACCCAGGGTATAAGGAAAGACGAGCAGGCTGGAGTGCGTGTTCCACATTCAGAGCTGAACCCCAGCCACGTACGTGCGTTAGTTTGAAATAGACATTCGCGCTATGTTTATGTGGATGGAGATGGGTTGATTTGCCCAGTGTGTTACTTCGATTTAGGAAATGACAGTTCTAACCTAACTGGGCTCCCTGGCTTAAATTGGATAAAAGAGGCCCTCAGAATTCACGACATCTCCAATCCCCAAACAGCCCAGTGGTTTAGGGGAAAAGTAGCATCTTCTGTTCTACCGTGAGTCTCAGTTTGGGACTTTTAGACCTCCGACAGAATGTTTGGTGCTGCTGTTGTGGAGACAGAAGAAACTTGCTGTGTGTTCCTAGTCCTGACTCGGGAGGAGGAGGAATGCAAAGGGGTGCCTGGGATTATCTTTGGGCAAAAAACCTAGCTTTTATTACATCACCTAAAGTGGCACAACCTGCTCCACTAATGAAATCGTGTTCTTGGTTTAAAAGGGCAATTGTTAGCCTGACTTTGCGCTCACTAAAAACATTCCCCCAATCTTGTTAAGTTATTGCTCTCATTTCAGATTTTTATAG
This sequence comes from Hydrochoerus hydrochaeris, assembly GCA_004027455.1. Taxonomy (NCBI): domain Eukaryota; kingdom Metazoa; phylum Chordata; class Mammalia; order Rodentia; family Hydrochaeridae; genus Hydrochoerus; species Hydrochoerus hydrochaeris. The sequence continues at coordinate 538,204 of PVLA01000326.1, read as the reverse complement.
CTGTGCAGCCTAGCAGCCCTCATTTCTTTACGTTTCATTCATTTTCCTTGTATCGATGATTAATGGAGGATGTCGAATGTTAGAGTGAGCAGGCATCAGCAATTGCAAGATCATAATTAGTTTAGCTGACGAGGGCCTCTGATAGCACTTGCATCTGGATGGAAAAATTACCCTATAGGGAACTGGCTGCTCACCAGGTCTTTTTAGTGATACATTGTGAAACACCCGATGAATCAAATGCCCTTTCAATGCCAAGAAAGTGTTCCAGTCTTGAAGCCAAAATTATGTCTGCAGAAAGCTTTCCATTTGAAATGTATCAGAGTACAATTATAACCATTGTATTTTCTTGGCAGGCACAGCAGTCCGCTACAGTATGGACTCCAGTTAAATAAATTGCCGAAATTTTATGTATCCCTGAAATTTTGACTTATAGCGTTTGTAATATTTAATTTATAATAAAATTAGGTTCCAGCAAGACTTTTTCCACTCCTTATCTAACATGCATATTTTATCATTAAAGGCTTTGCTTCCTAGGAAAAGGAGAGCTGCAATCCCAGTTGCCTTTTTTGCTTTTTTTTTTTTTTTTTTTTTTTTTGCAGGGAGAGAATTCCATTTCCTGCCTGTTTGCATTTGCGCCTACAAACACAGCTCAACTTTTGTTTAAATGAGAAGTTTGCTGGAATCACTGCTTGATAGCAAGAATGTAACCAGCGCTACTAATTATCTACTTTCAAGTATTCTTATTTTTGAATCCAAGGAGTACAGAATTCAGGCTACTAAAAGCAATCTGTAGTTGGAAATGCTTGTGATTTCCAAGTCTGAGTCCAATAAAATAAATAAATAGCCACTGATGGGACAGCGTTGTCTAGCTCAGAAGGCCCCGTATGCGTTCTCATTAGTAATACTGTGCTCCTCCTGGCAGAAGTTCCTCCTGGTCCGCCCAGCACTGGGGAATAGAGGGTGTTTCTCTTTCACATTTTAATAGTTGCAGAGGAAAGCCCAGAACCGAGCGTGTGATGGTCTCTTAATACTAAGATTACATGAATGACATACAAAACAGACACAGCTTGGGTTTACTTTCAGATAGTTTTTATTTTGTGGCTGGTGTTCCAAGCTTGATTGTATTTTAAAACTCAGGTAGCGTGTCCCAAAGTGTGTTAGACACATCGCCGCGTTCTGTCTTTTTCACTCTTTCGCTCTGACACTTTTAAAAGGTATAGTTGAAGGTTCAGCGTTTTGGAGCCATCATTAAAGGCACAAAACCCAAAGTTCAAAAAGTTACAGCCGCTCCTGTGAAAAGCCTTTGGTGTCTCACACACCTCATCCATCACTTGTAGGGTTAATTATAATGAAAATCAGTGGTGCCTATTAAACACAATTGAACCTGACCTCATTATGGGCTGTGTGGTTTTATACTGTCATTGTTGCCAGTCTAAAGACAAAGCTCCTGCGTTGATTTGGTCTAACGCCACCAATCATGTGACTCACCTCTGACCTTGGTTTTTCTCCCCCATTTCAGAGGCGGAGAGGCTCTGGTGTTTTTTGTGCCAATTGCCTGACCACGAAGACCTCTCTCTGGCGAAAGAATGCAAATGGTGGATATGTGTGCAACGCGTGTGGCCTCTACCAGAAGCTGCACTCGGTAAGAATTTGTCCCGCTGTTTCAGGAAAAGCTTTAGAAAGCCAAGCAGGCTGCTCTGTGGTGTGGTTAAGTCCCACTGCTGGCTTGGGTCGCCTGCCCCCACAGGGTTCTTCAGTCCGGTCACTTTGAATGTCCACATGATTTATGGTAAAAGGGCCTCAGATGTGACAGGGAGATACACTTGAGGGCATTAGTAATGCATTATGCCTCTTTTGATATAAAAGAGGAAAATGATTTGGGGGAACTTCGCCTAGGAGATAGTTGACTTGATGGGTATGAGAATTTGGTGCAGTGACTTTAGGTGGAAGGGAAAATCCTTCTTAAAAGTTTCAGAAATATACCAAACTTTACAAAATAAATAAGTGAAAGGAGCTTCCAGGTTTGGTATAAAAATATAAGATGGGGAATGAATATTTATTTTCCTCTTTGCCTTCGGATTTGTGAGTGCTCTCTTGGCTGCTTGGCAACTGGAGGTCAGGCCATTCTCCGAAGCACAGTTCAGGACCAGGCCAGAGACTGCTAGACTAGGCCGTGCCTCCAGGGGCATTTGGTGAGGAGTCTGCAGTCCTCAATAGCATAAACACCAGGGTAGGCTAAGCTGCAAGGTGCACTGTGTTTTTAATCTCCAGCTGTTCTGGCTCATTGAGGATCCACCAAATGACTTGTTTTCCAACTTTGAGTTAGAATTCTGTAGTAAAATTAGAACTGGCAAATCCCCCATCTGCATATTCCTTTTAACTTCCGGAAAGGTTCTTTATAGTTTCGAAAGTTTATCTGCTGACATGAACTGACTTTAAAATAGGAATGCCCCATTTAGTAAACAAATCTATTCGCCTGTGCCTTTCTCATTTTGTTTGGCATTTTACCATAGCTCTTAGCATAAGCCAGTGAATAGATTACAGCCACAGGGAATACAACTTTAGACAAAACGCCCTCGTAAATGGACCATTGGAAGCAGTCTTTAAAAAATGCATGCTGCCAACAATACTAATTGGGAGTAAACACTAAAATACTTAGTTATTAGAATGTAGCTAGTAGAAAGATCTCTACCCCCACCACCACAGTCACTTTTTGTTAACCTTTACCGCGTACGCACATTTACACGCAAATTCCATTTAATGAGCACTAATATTAATTATTTTAATTGAATTCTGACCAATCATAGGGCAAGAATTAATTAAATTACTGCTCTGCCAAGTTACGATAATTTGACCACGGTGATATAAACTATTTTCTGAAATTTATTTTAATATTCATCTCTCCAGAGGCAAGATATTTCTAGTTTTGAGCCTCTGCAAGCCATGAAATACATAAAAGCTGCGCTCACACAGAATTGCAGCAAAAGCTATGAAAGTTTAAAAAAGGAATTAATGCACATTTCAGGTTTCTTTATTGTATGAGAATTCAATACTACATATCCTTGTAATCCTAATACAAACTCTTTATAAACCAGAACATTCTGGTAAAAATGAATACACATGGCATATCCAGGCCATGTGTCATTTTCCATCTTGAAACCAGTAATTTACTTGTAAAATCAGCATATTATCTTTTTTTTCTTTAGAATAATTTGTCACAACAAAAATATTCCAGAAGAGATTTATGTATGCATTTTGATTAATATATAAAAATACTCCTTTGGAAAGTATATCCTTTTTCAGAATAATTCACAAATTACATATTATCTGTATTTATTGTTTAGAAATTATTTCCTGATTTCAGTACTGTATTAGAGAAATAAGATGTTAGCACACTGAAAGATTCTCCTGAACTTTTAGTGTTTAAATATGCATTAATTTATTAAAATTATTCTTTTGATTTTATGAATCAAAGTGAAAGTTCTCCCTGCAAGGAAAGTTTTTATTATAGTCTTATCCATGGATTTTAGTCATGTAATATAAACACCTGTTGAACATGTACATAAATATCAATCATGTAATGTCTAAGCTAAATAAAATGCTTAAGCTAAATTAAACTCAGCATTCATTGTAAGTAGGGTAGAATGACAGATTGGATATTTGAGCCAGACTACAAATGAATTTAGATTTTCAACACAAAGCTAATGCTTCACCCCTTTAGGGGTAAAATCTTCCATAGTGAATATGTAAATGTCACTAAAGGAAGAGAAACAGAAGAGGAAAAAATCCTTCTGATGTGGCTTTATTTGATGTTTCCTATGTCTTTGATTGTTTGTGCTCTGATATGAATACTTCATGTTAACATTTGTAGCTCCTTAAAGAGATACACACATTAAACTGCCATAACAAAACCGTAGACTGAATGCCTCAAAGCCACAAACAGTATCTTCCCAGGGTTGTGGAAGCCAGAAGCCCCAGGTGCCAAATGGCTGGATTCTGTAGAGACTTCTTCCTGGCTTACCTAGCTACCTTCTTGATGGGTGGAGAGAGAGATCTCTCTTTTCATCTTAAAAGGCCACAATCCTGCTGGACTGGGGCTCCACCTCTCTGACCTTCCATAACCCCTAATTACCTCCTAAAGACTTTCTAGACACATGGACTTTCATGTTAGAACTTCAACATAGGAAGGGAAGGGGGCGCCATGCACTCCACCGGGATGTGTACCTGTCTGCCTTTTTGATTTGTCATCATTTTAGTGCATAAGTCAAAATTCAAAACTATTTTAGTAAAATCATAGTATTTCAAGTGACTTTCTATGGTGCAGCCACAAAATCTGATGAATCTGGAAAAGCTGCTTTCAAGTACATTAAAGTTCTCTATCCCCCCTGCAAAGATGGGCATGATTTAATTAGGCAAAAATAGTGCACTTTGGTTACTTCCTTTGCTGCTGCTTAGGGCAAAAGGAGGAGATTTAGTAAATCTGCAGCATAAACCCTATCCTTGCTTTGAACTGTAACATGGTTTATATTTGTGAGGAATTTTTAATGCATTTTAATGTATTTTTTCATGTTTTCCTTTTATGTATTGTGTGTGTTCTCTGCAGACTCCCAGGCCTTTAAACATCATTAAACAAAACAACGGTGAGCAGATTATTAGGAGAAGAACCAGAAAGCGCCTTAACCCAGAGGTACTTCAGGCTGAGCAGCTCAGCAAACAGCAGAGGGGTAGCAGTGAGGAGCAGGTCAATGGAAGCCCATTAGAGAGGAGGTCAGAAGAGCATTTAACTGAGAGCCATCCGAGAGAAATTCCGCTCCCAAGCCTAAGTAAATATGAAGCCCAGGGTTCATTGACTAAAAGCCATTCTGCTCAGCAGCCGGTCCTGGTCAGCCAAACTCTGGATATTCACAAAAGGATGCAACCTTTGCACATTCAGATTAAAAGTCCTCAGGAAAGTACTGGAGATCCAGGAAACAGTTCCTCTGTGTCTGAAGGGAAAGGAAGCTCTGAGAGAGGTAGTCCCATAGAAAAGTATATGAGACCTGCAAAACACCCAAATTATTCACCACCAGGCAGCCCTATTGAAAAGTACCAGTACCCACTTTTTGGACTTCCCTTTGTACATAATGACTTCCAGAGTGAAGCTGATTGGCTGCGGTTCTGGAATAAATATAAGCTCTCCGTTCCTGGGAATCCGCACTACTTGAGTCACGTGCCTGGCCTACCAAATCCTTGCCAAAACTATGTGCCTTATCCCACCTTCAATCTGCCTCCTCATTTTTCAGCTGTTGGATCAGACAATGACATTCCTTTAGATTTGGCGATCAAGCATTCCAGACCTGGGCCAACTGCAAATGGTGCCTCCAAGGAGAAAACAAAGGCACCACCCAATGTCAAAAATGAAGGTCCTTTGAATGTAGTAAAAACAGAGAAAGTTGACAGAAGTACTCAAGATGAGCTTTCGACAAAATGCGTGCACTGCGGCATTGTCTTTCTGGATGAAGTGATGTATGCTTTGCATATGAGTTGCCATGGTGACAGCGGACCTTTCCAGTGCAGCATATGCCAGCATCTTTGCACGGACAAATACGACTTCACAACGCACATCCAGAGGGGCCTGCACAGGAGCAATGCACAAGCGGAAAAGAATGGAAAACCTAAAGAGTAAAACCTTAGCACTTAGCACAATTAACTAGAAATAGGGTTTCTTGATGGGAATTCACTAGCTTGTAATGTCTTATGAAGACCTATTAAAAAAAAATACTTCAGAGAGCCTGCCTTATCCAACATGAAATTCCCTTTTTTTTTTTTTCTCTTCTTTCTTTTGATAAGTAGGTTGCCAGGTTTAACAGTGAGACAGGTGGTCAGTAAGAAAGAATGGAAGGTGGTAAACAATCACTTTTTTAAAACTTAATGAATCAGACCTATCTTGACTGATGGGTCCTGGGGAAAATGATCCATATAAATCAGGTTACAGCTATGCTTCTGGAAAAGGAATAAAACCTATCTAGAATTTGAGCGGGTTTACACAGAACAATGCAAAAGCAGTGTTGGGTTGGCCATTGACCCATTTGTTTAAAAACTCATACCACATTGTGTCCTAAATTTAAAAGGGTCGTGAAATCCTACACAAATGAGGAAAGAAGTCAGATCTTGAGGGTGAGGAAGGAAAAGGCACTCTCGCCGATCAGTCTCCTCTCGGTGACCATGTTTCAGATTTGGACCTAGAAACGCGGGACTCTGGTTAGGCTTGGTGAGAGAGCGGCAAGAAACGTGACAGCTGGGTGGCACGATGACCTCTGCCAGCCCTGCCTGTACATACACATGCACACCCTCTTTGATATTATTGTCCTTTAGATGTTCAAATAGTAGTCCTTTCGTTCGCAGTTTAGGTTCATTTTTGTCCAAATGTATTCCTATTTTTTTAAAAGCCCTCAGCTTACGTAGTAATTTTATTTTAGCAAAATACTTTTCTTGATGATGAACAAGTTTGGATTGTGTTTTCTTTTTTCTTTTCTTTTTTTTTTTTTTCTTTTTTGCCTCCTGTTGGTCACTAATCTCACTCAGCACATTATGACTAAAGGAATCCCCTCCGTTCAAAAAGAATAGGTGAATGCAAATGTCACACCGAGGGTTTAATTTGCTTAGTTAGAATACATGGTATTGCTCCACAAGGTAACCTGCTGTATTTATTTATTTTCTTTTGGTTAAATATAATTTCCAAACTTTGTGGTCAGGCAGCGTTTAAGGTTCCATTACCACAGACTGACAGTCTATGTACCAATCAGTCCCTTCATTAGATTATGCAGGTTTAGTTAAGTAGCATTAAATAGGATTCTTAGAAGTATGTCTTCATAGTACTTTTAATACTTAAAGCTTTGTAAAAACTATCCATGAAGGGAAAGCTCCTCAGCATAACTGCTCAGGGAAACAGGGCTACATAACTGAACATTAAATAATTGGTTAAAGGTGCTGTTAGCCGAGCCTCAATGCTTGCTACAAGGATGTATGTACAAGGACTGACTTTAATAATTTGCATTATATTGTCCCAACCAGTAGTTTATTTTTTGCCACGGAGATGTAGAAGATATTACAAGCTACTGGATGCACTGTCAGATTAACTTATTTCATTAAAGAAGTTGGGAGAACAAATAGGAAAAAAAACTTATTTTTCTAGTAAATATTAATGTATTACATTTCAAATAATGGTGCCTGACATATTGAATAAATATTTTCTACAGTGTACGTATGCAACAAAGATATTCCATCATGCATTAGAGTCAGTTCTGGCTCTGCCTGGCTGTTTACATTTGCAAATGTAGCAAACAAGGTAATGAAGCAACTATTTCTATTGCAGTAGATATCTTTTTGTGTGTATGTGTGTGTGCGTGTGTGTATGTGTGTGTGTGTGTATGTGTGTGTGCATTAAAGTTGTAAACGGTAACATGAAAGTTCTTGATATAATGGTATGGAAAACAAGAAAGAAATGAAAATATTTTTATGCCTACTTAGGAAAAAAAAGGGTAGCACTATTCATTCCAAGTACTTTTTTTTTTAATTTTTAAGCTCTTAACTCACAATGTTATGCTTAAGATGATAAACATATATCCTCTTTTTATTGCTTTGTCTATGTTTCAGAGGAAACATTTCAGAAATTATTTTGATGAGTGTTGCTAGAATTCGCAGCACTGATGTTTTTATTGCATTCTGTAGTCGCATTTGCACTCCGTGTTTTACTTTAATTTGCAGTCGCTTTGTATCGTTTTGTTTTGTTTGGGTTTTGTTTCTTTCTCACAGTGCCAGGTCTTTGTTTCTTTGAAGTTGGTTGGTAGGTAGAGTTCAATCAGTTCCTGACTATTGTAGTGAATGAAGTTAAAAATCTCTTTCTGATGTTGTGTTGTCCTTTCCACTCTTACATTTTTGTTTCTCATGAACAAAAGAAAAAGAAAAAAAAAAAGAATGAGAGAAAGAAATCAGGACTAAGTCCTCTGATTCAGTCTTATTGTTAAAGGGCCTCTTCTGATCTCGCCTGCCTGTCGCGTAGCTCTAACAGTCACATAATCTGAGATAAAGAGGCAGTAAGGGGAGCTTGGACATTCACATGACTTGATAGAATTTATTGTTCTTTGGAAATTTTGGTGGATGCATCTCAAAGTAAACAGACAGATCCGAGAGGTGACAGAGGTCTGTTACAGAGAGATTTCTCAAACCACAATAATTGGATTCCTTATTTTAAAAGATTATACAAATGCAGTGTAGCAATCCTCAAGCAACATGATATGCAGAATACTTAAATCAGTGGCAAGCAGGTGACCTTGAGTGCATGAGACTAAGTGGCTGGTAACACCAGAAGTTTGTTTAACTTGGGCAATATTACAGGTATTACTTTTTGGACAAAACTATTCCTTCAGCAGTTTCCCCAGCGTGTCAAACATAAATAGGTTGTTCATTGTTGGCATGGATGGCTTTGTTTTTCATTCTTTTTTTTCTTTCTTTCTCAAACAGGCATAGTAATGAGCATTGGAAAAATACATATCACTTTTTTGGGGAATATTTATGTTCAGTCTACTTTCAGTAGGATATTCTTTGATAGCATTGGCACAATAGATCTTATTCTATACTCATTTATTATTAATTATTTTATTTTCATTTTTGCTTTCATTACTATACATATTCTGGTGGAAGTCAGGCTTTTTTAAAAAGGATGGGAGTTTATCATAACACTAAAATATTCCTTATTTTTTGATGAAGTTAAAGCCTTCATTCCATCTTGAGGAATATATTCTACAAATGTTTTCTATTTTTTTAAGATTTCAGAATCATTTCGTCTTCAATTGTGAATGATTTTCAATGAGCTATTCAGATACTCCACCTTTTTCTTAAGAACTTTCATGATGATTTAGAAATGTTCCCCTCTTGGAAAAGGCTTCCCTTTGTCCTGTGATGAATATTATAAGCCAGCTAAAACTGTACACCACATCAAACATGTAGGTCTTTTAAAATTACTTGTCTATATTCTAAATTGAGCTTTGGCTCATACTTAAGGCCAGGGTCAGTTCATGCATTCTTCCTCTTCTTTTTCTTACTCTTTTTTCATCATCCCTCACCCCGATCTACATACAGTTGTTTGGGACAGGAAAACCAGGAGGAACCAGCCCGGCTGGGGCATGGCCCACTGAGAGACAGCGCAGGGCCCTAGGAGGTGATAGAAGGGTGGAGCTCTCCAGAGTAGGGGAGGCAGAGAGGGAGCCCCTTCCTCTTTCCGTGACAGATTTGAGCTGTTCTTCCAACACTCTGCTTTTGAGCTAGTGATGTTCCTTTCTGCTCGAAGTCACTCTGTTTTAGTAAAGGTAGATATTAGGCAACAAGCGTGGGGGTTCTTTTCTAAGGTAATATCAATCAGAAGAGAATTAAAAAAGCAAGTGTCTTGAAGGAGGTCTTTGTCAAAGCCTGTGGTAGCACATTATGCTTATGATTGCACATGTGCGCATAGTCTGTTACAATCCAATGCAAATACAGCTCCAAATACTAAATGTATATATATATTTTTGAAATGCCTGAGGAAATACGGTTTTCTTAATAAATTGAAGCGTATCGATACTGCTATTCAAATAATGATTAGCCTTCTGCTGTGTGATTGCAAAACATCACAGAGTGACCTGTCTTGGAACTGCCAACTGCCTGCCTCGCTAGCCAGTGAATATGAACACATTTTTATAGGGGGAAATATCTGCTGTCCAGCACTGGAAATGTGAAGTAGAGAAACTGGTGGTCACACTGTCTCTGTGCTGTATGGGAGTCTTTTGGCTAAAGTTGAGATGCGTCACAGCTACCTGTCTTTAGGTTGAGGGTCATGGCAAAAATAAATACATAAATAAATGAAAACAAATAAACATCTTAAAGCATCTTTGGTAAACAGGACACAGGAGAAAATTTGAGGAATTCAAGTACAACCTGAATCTGAAACTAAATGTGCTAACCAAAGGTAGGTACGGCTAGGCAGATGCTCTTAGCAGACAACTGATCATACAAGAAGAGGACAGAAGGTCAGGCATCTGGTTCTGGAGGGCAGTGTTATTTTTTCCCAAAGACTTGGCAGAGGACGGAGGCATGGCGTTTTTGCTTTGCACTTCCCATTGGCTGTCCATTTCTGTTACAGAGTGAATTCACATGGTCCCTGTAGCAGGGCAGTTGGTTAGAAAGCATCTCCTGTTATTTGCAGTAATGAGAACTTTGGAAGATACCAGGGTAAAAATGTTTGAGTCAGAAATGAAGACAATGTGAAACGGAACAGTAATCCACATGTAGGAATTGAATAATATGTGTTCCTGGGTTCCTCTTGAAAGGAAAAGGAGAGCTCTAAGCTTACTCTGTCCTACACCAGAAAAAAGCAAGAGTAACTTTTACCGTGGACCCAGTGCTTGACCTTCATTAGAGAAAATGGTCCTTCAAGAGCCATGAGTCCCCTCCTGGATCCTGGTTTTACCCCTGGGTGCTTCTTCAATACATGAACTGCAGCAAATCACTTTTTCTTTTTGTGCCTCAGGTTCCTCAACTATAAAGTGGAAAAATATATTAATAATAATATTAATAATAATAATGGTAATGTAGTACTCGTTTGTAAAGCACTTTGAGATCCTTGGTTGGAAGGCACCATAAGAGTGTCAAGTATTATGTGGCCAAGGGGGTTATTTAAATTTAGTTCCCAAAGGCCAAGAAAGGTTGGGGTCATTTTTGTTAAAGATGAGCTGTAAATATTATAACTAGACAGCCTGTAGTATTGACTATGAAAAGGCAAAACTATTACAAGGCTGATAAAACCATAGTTTATTAATGGCTACCAACAAGGTAAATGTCACAATAACAAATGCCAAATCCTTTAGGGTGTACTATTTGACGACGACATTGATAATCTAGGGGGAGGGACAGACTGGGAAACATTTTCAAATGCCAATGTACAATTAACTTACAGCAATATTCACCAGCAGAAAAACGTCTTTCATATGGAATGATTTCATGTTGCTAAGAAAAAGAATTCAATTTGTAGTCCTGATTTGAACATTAGAATGTTGGCTATAATAGTTCTGTTCTTACAACACATGGAATTTTTTTCATTTTATTTTATTTTGTTTTCATAGTGCATGTTCATTTCTACTCACAAACATGTTCTTGGTGTATTTCTTATGCAAACAATCTGCAGGCAGCAAAGATGTCTGTTACATCTAAACTTGAATAATAAAGTTTTACCACCAGTTACACACAATGGCGTTGGTATGGTTTATACGGATTCACTTTCATTCATGTAGCAATAGGAAATACAAACCATTGTAACAAATAGACAGGTTTTGATGCATTAAAGTGGGAGATCAAATCACCTTTTTAAAATATTACTAAGACTGATAATGCCTGGATTCTCTCAACTTGTTTTGTTTTTGCTTTGCTTTTTTTCCCCTTCTTTAACCAACCAATCTCTTATTGATAGATTTTGTGTAAAAAAAAATTATACTCATTTCTTTAGGAAGATTAACAATAAAAATTGTGTTTATTATTAAAATAATTATTGAGTATCAAATATTGACTTTTGAATACTGGGTAGTGACTATGGTATGAAAAATCTCCTGCTTATAAAATTTGGATTCCATTCAGTATATACATGAATACAACACAAAGTTTGTGATGAATCATCTCCAATAATGTTAAAATAGTAAATACTTTATTGGATTAAAATGGAATTAGTCAGAGCAGGTCAGCCTGCAGGAAGGTTTTAGAAGGGGGCAAGCAGGTGAGATCCAAATAGGGAAAGAACATGGAAACTTGCATGGACGTGTCTTTAATCAGAAGGAAAATCACGAAAGAACAGGACAAAAAGTAGGTAAGTAATTGAATGTATCAGGTGCTGTGTATTGAAAAGTTTCAAAACAGTATCCATCCTCCTCACACAGTCTTCATTTATCATTCTGGTGAATCAAAATTGATGAACAAATCCTTCGATGTACTTTCTTCTTCCTCATTCTTTAATACATTTTGAAAATAGGGGCGTGGAGATTCTTGGAGGCTTTCATGAGGGACCAAGTTTGTTCCGCAGCCAGAGGCAAGAGTGTGTAGGTAAGAGCTCAGTAATGACAATGCAGTTTTTTTCTTGTAGAGAAGTCCTCCTATCTTCCATTAGAGACTTCTTTTCAGGTAAAGTGGAATATACCATGTTCTCACCCAAGACTACCAGAATCCCAGGAATGGAGAAACTGTGGCCATGGGCTGTTTAGTGTTGCTTGAACAGAGAGCAGGGTGCTGGCTGGTCAGCAGACACTGTCCCTCACCCAGGGTCCCCCGCCTCAGGGAGGGTAGGCAGGTCGGGGGAGGAGGCCCCTGGCCAGAGCCTGCCAGGTGGATAGGCACAATCTGCAGATCACCTTTTATAAATGTTACAGTATTTACAGAGGGTAAAATTTTTATTAGACCAATTTCTTGCTCACCCAGCCCATCTCCAGCTGAGGTGGACATTGCGCCCTGCCAACAGTGTCTCCAAGGGGGAGAGCTAACACATGTTCCTAGACTTTCAGTTTTCAAGAAGAATTAGACCAAGGAAACAGTATGTGAGTTTTAAAATGCCAGTAGCTGAGAGCTGTTCAGCATAAATTCCTCCACTAGTTTGCCACGGTGGACTCTTGGTTACTGATAGAGCGGAAACCGGGCAAAGTTCTGGGGTTTGCTGAGACTCCACTTGGGTTTTGTCCCCAGGCCAACACATCTTCCACTCTACCAGGAAACCCAGGGAGCCAGCGTTGCATCACCAGCTGGATCCAGTTAGAGTCAGATCCAGTCTGAGACTGAAAACATTTGAGCAAAGGAGAAGCTCCCTGTGTCTTTAAGCTCGCTGCAATTTGCTTCCTACTTTTGTTCTCCATTATCCCAACCCTACATCTCTCTCCCTCTCTCTCTCTCCCTCTCTCTCTCTCTCTCTCTGTGTGTGTGTTGCTAAAGATCCTGCCAAATAGTGCTGAACTCCTTTATATCTCCCCCCGCCGTGTCATTTGAGGGTGAGAATAACAAGTAGAAAAGCAAAGTCTACCCAGCAAATGGGGGAAGAAGTGACTTTGTTATACTTCATCATATAAATGAAATCCAAAATTTTTAAACAAAATAAGTAGAGAGAAATCTTTATGATTTGACATTTCTCTGAGATAGTCAAGATAGGCACAATCTGCAGATCACCTTTTATAAATGTTACAGTATTTACAGAGGGTAAAATTTTTATTAGACCAATTTCTTGCTTAATAATGACAAAATTAGGAGATATAAACCTTTTGCTCAGATAAACAATCCTGAGCTAGTAAGATTTTATATATATATATATATATATATATATATATGAAAATGTTTGAATTCTATTGAAGGTTTAAGTAAATTTGTCTCAAGGCATCATTGATTTTAGTAAATGGGGAATATTATTTCTCTTTTTCTTAATCATCTTTTTTCAGAAACACAGCTTGCACTTTTGGCATACTAATCACACTCCAGAAAGTATACTGTTTCCCTAAACACAATCTTATGGATTCCTGAAGGTGCACCCCCTAGAAATTTAGATTTCTGCTATTTTTCTTGTGACTCTGGTTAACTCCTGAGTGAGATCATTTGTGTCTGTTGAATACTGACTCTGGTCTCAGGATTTTGAAAGGGCAACAGAAGCCAGTTAAATGTTGGTGCCTATTTTTAATGCTCCCATTGATGTGTAATTACATTATAAGGCTCCTTTGCTATAAATCTCTTTTTTTTTAATTTGTGAGCTTTCTGGAGCCATTGCATTTAATATCAGCATGCATTTCAATACTTTTTTTCCTTCATCTAAAGTTTTTTTTAAAATGAGGTTTATTGGTACATTTTAGATACATACAACGGTCACGTTCATCATGGGGCATTCGTACCTGTACGTCATGTATCTTAAGTCCTTTTTTTTTTTCTCATTCCCCTCTCCCTCTTCAATCCCTCTTCCCCTCCTTATTTATTTATTTAGGTACCAGTGATCAAACTCACAACCTTGCCCTTGCCAGACAGGTGCTTGTGCCACTGAGCTAAATCCCTGCTCCCCTTCTGACTTATTAAAACTTTCCTTCCATTTTTTTCTTCTTGTCTCATTTTTTCCCTTCCCCTCCTTCCTTTACCTCTCTCCCTTCCCTAGTTCCCCCCACCTTTTTTTGAGCCATTTCTTCCTATTTCACAATATCCGTTACACATTTTGATCCTTATTTACACTCTTGGTTTCTCACACCAGAGAGACAATGCAATATTTACACGTGTCCAATTTATTTTTCTTAAGAGTCTGGGTCTATCCATGTAGGTATAAATATCTCAAGTTTATCCTTCTTGCCAAAAATGTTTACCATTACTTTGATACAACTTTATTAAAAATTTGGGAGAAAATGTTTCTATTTTTGCACACCATGACTTTTAAGTATGATATCATCTGCATTAGCCTTTGGTATTTGATAACAACTGCAGTGTCCCAGGAAACACTGAAGGACCATTTCTTTCCTTAGTTTACTAATAAAGGAAAAATCAAAAGCCTAAGTCAAGCAGACCTCAAGGACTCCAGAAGGTGTTGAGCGTGAAATGCTTTCCTTTTTCCAGCCATGCATTGCTCCTTAAATTATAACACAGAAATCACACTTCCTGTACACATACAAACATTAAATTAAGACAGGTCATCACACAGCCAATAACAACTGCTTACCACAACTGAATAACATAATTGGAGTAGTTTGCTTGGTATTTTCACATGACTGACCTATGATGTCCACTGAGACTTCGGAATGCTCAAATGCAAGGGAAAGTCTTTTTTCTTTTATTTTTTAAATTTTATTTCTGAATTAGGACCAGTTAATCCTGCGTTCCTGACTGTCTCATATTAAAAGACTACATTTAAGCTTTAACTTTGCATAAAGTTGTCCACAACAAAAGTACAGAGAAGCATTTCTCACATTAACACCTTCCTGCCCAGGACAATTTCATTCATTTCCAAACACTGTTACCTTAATAACATCTTACTGTTCAAAAGGAAATGGATTGTCTTTTGCTTTTGAAGATCAGGATTCTTGGTGAAAAACTTGTTTCTTGGGCATTTTAAACATTATTTCATTAAAGTTTGGTACAAATACAACTTCCATGAGTGTGTCCCTTAATTCAAATCAGAGGCTTCAACACCCTCATAAATAGTTAAGTAGATAATTAGGTAAGTAACCATGTTGAAAGAGAATCACAAAATTCTAGCCAGGCCTGCTCCATAACATCTGCTCCCCTGACTGCTCACAAATGCTCTGGTGGGGTCTCCGCTGAAAGGAGAAAGTTCCTCCTCTGTCTCACCCCAGTGCCAACCAAGTTAAGCCCCAAGGCAAACTCAAGTGCTTTATACATAAGAGCTGTTCTTTTCAAGAAAAATGACCAGTGTATAACTCTAAGCGTTTAAACAGTTGAGAATGCTATTTTACTTGGAAATATATTTTTGAATATTTCTTAACAGTGTAAACACCTAGGGAAAATACTATTGACACCTGGTATCCGCCATTGTGTACACTGTTGGAAAATGAGTCATTTGAAGACAGGCTAAGTAAATATAAACCAAAATTTTATAAGTATTAATTCATTGGATTATGTTTTAAATGTCTTTGGCCCAGGGGAAGATAACAAAAATAGAAAAGAGGCCACAATTTTGTAAGTTATTTTAACATGGTAACTTCTATTTTGAAAACAATTTTCAATGAATTCTTGAAAGTTTTATAAACGTGTGTGTGTGTGTGTGCACGCGTGTGCTTGCGTGTGTGCTGAACACTTAATAATGAACATTTGGAACCCAATTAGCTATCAAAAAGATCTTTATTTTCCTTTTTAAAACTACAGTTTCTTTATAACAATCTTCATGTTTGGGTACTGTATTTAAATAGAAATAAATAGTGAATTTCGCATTTTTCAAGTCAGTTTACATGCAATCAGTCATCTTACCAAATATGCAGAGTTTATAAAAGCAGACAGCCAAGACAGTCTACGGTCTTCTTACCTCAAGCTGAAGATGACCGGGCTTGTTTTCTCAGAGACCTTATAGACACTTCCACATGCAAGATTGCACTCAGAGCTCTCTGGACCCACACGAATCTTCTGCTTCCCAAGGTGACTACACCACTTTGGCCTTATCCATAAATATTCCTGGAAATTCTGTCGGTCACGGATAACATCTTTACATAAGGATCCTTGTGTACAGTACACTGTCATGGCAAATACAACAACTAGATCATTAGGTAGTCTTTAGATTGTCAAAACAACTCTCAATATATGAAACCTAATTCTCGTATGAACACCACAGTGTAATTTTCAGAGAGTGGAAGGACATACAGAACATCATTATTAATGAGAAAGTGAGCAATGTGTTGGAACAGGTTCAGAAAGGGATGTGGGAGACTAAAAGAGCAGATGAGAGGATTTGAGGGTGCGGGGCAGCGAATGACACAGTAACATCTCATATTTGTGTGGTCCCGAGTTCAGCTCCTGGTGCAGAAACAAAGAAACAGTGACAAGGGAAGGGAGGGAGGGAAGAGGAAAGGTGAGCGGGAGAGAAAAGCCAAAATTAAATTGGATGCAACATAGGTGTTCTCTGGGCAACAGTGATCATTAGCGTTTTGGATTATCTTCATTACTGGATAGAAAACATTTATGTCTCTTATTGAAAAAAAAAGATTTTTGATTTGTGTGTCTGATCAGTTTTCTGCAAAGTGCCTTCATAGATGTAAATAAGAATAATAAATATTTACTCTATTCTCCAGGAGAGCAGGATGATCCTTAAAATAAAATATCTTTTACTAACAGTGAAAAGTCAAACAAGCATCATCTTTGCCTCATTTCCAAATCTGGTTACTTATTCTTCACAAAATATAGAAGAAACTGAGAAGTTTTTAAACCATTGTAACTTTCTACAGCATACACTTTCTCCGAGTGAGAGTTATCACCGTGTGTCAGATACTAGTGTTATGAAACATAGTTGTATAAAACACAATGAATAGACTCTTGATGAACACAATGAGTGAATTTTATTTTCTGGAATGACAATTGAAATCAAATACCCCACAATGCAAATACCATACTCTAAGAAGAGTTCTACTTCTAGCTCATATTCAGTTATAAGAATTGCCATAGTAATGGTAAAATATGGAGAGTAAAAGCCGGATCACTCCAAGTACATTTATGAGAAAACATAAATATGTCTTTTTCACATTTTGAAGTGAGGCATAGCTCATGAAAGTGTCACAGAAGTCTAAAATTCAGGCAAAAGTTTTCTACTCTCACTGAAGATTTTGTGAGTTACTATAGCTTTCAAAGCATCTAGAAATCTATCTAAAATTCTCCTATGGGCAGAAGATATTTGCTGTAGTTGTCTTTAGGAGATCCACACAAAATAACTCCCACCCACCCATATTTATACCCATTTTTATAATTCCAGTCTTTTTTTAAAAATGCCAAGCACTGGTAATACAGATGATAATTGCTCATGTATTTCTCCTCCAACTAGGTGCCTTCAGTCTATTTCAGGAAACATTTTTGTGTATGCCAGAAGACAAAAGGGGAGGGAAAGGTGGTAAAAATATAGGAGAATGAATTTATTGCACAAGAACTGTAAGCACAAAAATTCATTCATTCTTTGTTCCTAATGGCTAAGATTGTGTCTAGTAATGGCAACGAGTCTTTTTCAGATTCATTTGTTAATGTGTTTGAAATTGTCTACCAGGGAAAGAGATCGTAACAAAAATGAAAAGGGACTAGCATTTCAGCATTAGTTGGGGAATATGATTTTTTTGGAATTGCTCTCTGTTTTCAAATGTCAATGTCCAGTGAAGCTGTTTTAAACATATTAGCCATTGTATAAATATTTATTTAATCAATCATGAAAGACCAAGCCTTCCATGTGCAACCCCATGAGACAGGAAGCAGGTGGAAACTCTACATTACTAAAATATGCACAGGAGAAACAAAGCACAAATGTGTGCACTACCTACCTATTTGTCAATGCTACAGTCTAAAAATTCTCCAAAATTCCTGTGTTGAAATCTTAATCCCTAAGCATTAGGAGGTGGAGTTTTTAGAAGGTGATCAGAGCTAAGCGTAAGCAAAGCCCTCAAGAACAGGTTTAGTGAACTTGGAAAAGAGACCCAAGACAGGCCCCTTTCCCCTCTACACCATGCGAAGAAGGGTAAGGATAAGACTAGGGTCTCACAGTGCCTTGATTTTAGATTTCCCAGCCTGCAGAACTATAACAAAAATCAGTTGTTTCTAAACTACCCAGTTGAGAGTATTTTGTTATAGTAGCACAGATAGATTGAGACATGAACTTTACTAGTTAGCAAAGTCCCATAAGGTGTCTTTGTGGGCTCAAAGGATAGGAATTTTTAATCAAAGAATTCTTCCGAAGTTCCTCTGCAGGTAGATAAAGACCAAAGAAAATACAATGTTTGGACAACTTTCCATCATGATTCTTCCTGAAAATTTGTCATTGTTTACCTTTTTTGTATCACTTCCTACTTCTTTCATTCCAAGTTGCTTCAGGTTTTTTAGAAAAACATTGATCACCAATATTAAGGGAACTCTGTATCTTCTCTTGTAACAAACTGTGCCAGTAGATTACACCACCATAAGAAAAATCAGGCCGCCATCCTAGCCGGCTCCATTTCTCTTGTTCTAGTGTCCAATCCTCGAACAATCCCTGCTTATTTCACTTGCCAAATGGTTATCTAATCAGATACTTCTTGCATCCCTCTGTTTGGCATCTTTCTTCAGGTACATGACTGTCTTTTTGCTACTTGAATATAGCTTTCAACAGCTCCCCGATGATGAATGCCATAAAGTGCAAATATGAGCTTGTCATTCATCTCCCATAAGACCTTCATGGCTTCTGCTTGGTTTACAGCATAAACTTCAAGTGCTTTTGTATAGCAAAGCCTTCAGGGTTTGATCTCATAGACCTTGGCAGCTTTTTCTTCCCTGGTTAACCTAAACTGATTTTAATTTCAAACACATTTCAAGTTGGTAGCTTTACATGCACCTTTCCTCAGGTTTCAGCACCCGTCTCACACTTATTTGCCTAACTTTCTCATTACTGAGCTATCAAGATTCAGATCAAAAATGATCTCTTAGCATAATTTCCCTGAACCTGGAGCTGAAAATTTCCCTCTTCTGGACTTCCAGGCACAGGTCTGTTCTTGCACTGCTATCATTTGGCAATAGCCTCCCTCCCTGCCTCCCTCCCTCCCTCCAGGAGAGTCACTCTGGAGGCGTGGCCAGCCTGCTCAACTAGGAGTTCTTTTTCTGTTATTTAAATTAAACAAGCACCTGTGGCTAATGGTTAGGGTACCAGGTAGTGCCTTAGACTCTTTCTAAAAGGATTTGAAAGTTGTATTGCTCTATCAGTGGGAAAATAAGCACAACAGTGCCTTAATAACATTTGTTAGCCTTTATTTCTGTGGTAAAACACTGAGAACTTAATCATAAACACATATTTAAGAAAATTAATGTTTTAAGCACCCGTCAAACAAGGTTATTTAAAAATAAATAAGTTTTTCTAATTTCTTGAGTAATTGGCTTTGGCAAATATACTGAAGCCACTCTACTTTACCATCACAGGCCCCTGCCTCCACAGTTGTTGAAGCATGCTTTTCTCCATGGACCTTTGAAACCACTGTGAAAACTGATCACACTTCATTTGATCTCAGGTTTGCAGTATCAGAGTTCACATGTATTTCTGTACCATAAAAGGGTGGTTTCATGAAATAAGGGGAAACCAAAAGCTGTGAATAATTTTCAAACTTCAACCTTAATTTCAACATTTTTAAATTTAACTGACAAGGTAATTATCCCAGAAATTCTCTTAACTAAATGATTTGTGAAACGGTGATTGTCCCATTAAAATGACACAGTAGTCAATCATGAGGGAAAAATGGCTCTCTGAGGTCTGGCCCTATTAAACAGGTTCTTTGTGTCATTGCCCATTTCTCACTTTGAATGTGTGCAGCTGTGTGTTTCTCTGTGTGGGTAAGGAAAAGCATCCTCACCACAAGATGACTAAAGTCATGGTAGGTCGGAGAAGCAGAGGCATAAAGTACAGGTTCTGGGCAGGCTGCCTAATTGGAATCCCACCTCTGCTTCTTACTGGTGGGGTGACAGTGGGTTCAGCTGTCCACTCTACCTCAGTTTCTTCATCTCCAAATGAAGATGGTAATTTGATCCATCATGCTGACCTGGATTAGAACATAGCAACAACTCTCCCGGGTTAATTTTACGAAGCAGCGGAGAATATTCTAGGATATTCCACGATCATCTCAGGTCAGCTAGGACTCAAGGCAGTAGTCTCACTCAGTGCATAGAAGAAACGTTGGTTTGTATCTGGAAAACTGCAGGCCACCGCGCTAAAGAAAAAATGTCTCAAGACACTTTCCTCAGCATATGGGTTCACTCAAAAGTAACTTACATCATTGACACTCACAAGTCACCAACCAGATAGAGCTCCGAGGTGAAAAAGTGTGCTCTTACCTTGTGCCCAAAGAAAAACCAACCAGAAATATTCAACAGCCAGGGTGTAATGGTTACCACAATCTCTACCATATACAATGGTTATCACAATAACCATCTCATATAATGGTTACTGTAGACAAGTGAGCTAGAATAGGGGATACAGTAAGTTATTATTCTAGTATTACACAGCTGGGGAGCAGAAGTGTGATGTGTGAAATGAGATGCCTCCAATTTATGTCAAAACTAAATGATTTTGGAACTGCAGCTCTCTGAAGTCAGTTAATCTGAATGCAGAAGGATAAGTAAGGGCTTGGTTAATACTGTGGTTCACCTCCCTCAGATATGATATATTTTGAAAAAGTACTGTGCTTTTAATTCCTTCATAGAAAACAATAATCATTTATATGTCCGTTTGTCATCCAAGTAGTACTTTTTAAGAATTTCTAAATGTAGTCACTCTTCCAAATCCTGAAGATGTGATAGAAAACAAAACAGAAGAGGTCGCACCTTCATGGAAGCATTGGTGTGAATTACACTGCATGTATGCACTCACTTAAGGTTTTAATAAATATCACGGAGAAGTTTACTATAACTGATAGGGATAATGATGAATGTTTAGGAACTTGATAAATTTAAATTACACTCATTGGTCACCCACTGAACACAGACCACGAACATTAACAAATCTTAATGTAGAGATCACTGGGGTGTGAGACCAAGAAGCTCATGGTCTCCCTCAGAAACGTCCACATGAGAAAAATCATCTTAGTGTGGCATCATGAATACTACGATTAAAATAAACTGAGCTGCGCCTAGGACAGGATGTAATTTATTTGGGAGGAGTCAATATAAAACATCGAGTCTGAGAGGAGGATTCTCTCAAGTTTGACATATTAAAAGTTGACTATACTAACAGGGTGAAAACCATTCCAGGTGCAAATGTGTGAGGGTATGAACACAGGCAAGTTTCATGCTTGGAAGGAGGAATTAGTGAGTTATCAGCATAGAGGTTCTAAGAAACTAACTTGAGAAATACCTACATGCCATAGCAATAAAGAAAAATTAAAGAATTTTAGATGAAGCGTGATACAAACCCAGACTTTCCTTTTATAAAGCTACCTGTGAGGAGAGTAGGGTGACTAGATGAGACCTCAAGAGAAAGGCAGGCAGAAGGCTGGTATCACTGTGACCAGGGGCAGTTCATTGGAGGCACACAAGGGTGGTTCGACATACAAAACTCTTGTCTCAATAGAGTAAAAGGCAAAAGTTACATGATTGACAGGCAACAGAAAAAGCATCTGATAGTATGTAACACTTCCTCATGATAAAAATACTCAATGAACTAGGAAAGGAACTTCAACTTTATATAGAGCATCTATGCAAAACCTACAGACAGTATCCTACTTAAGAGTGAGAGAAGACTAAATTCTTTCTGTTTTAAGATAAGGAGAAGACAAGAATATTCACTCTGGCTACTTCTCTTTAATACTGACATAGTTCAAGCTAGGTCAAATAGTTAATGTAATATAATAAAAAGCATCTTGATTAGAAAAGAAGAAGAAGAAAAACTACCTTTATACCTGATGATATAATCCCTTATATAGAACATCTTAAGGAATACTAAAAAAAATTAGAAGAAATAAATACAATAAAAGAGCACAGACAAATTATAAGATTTATTCAACTGTATTTCTAAATGGTTGCAATGACTGAGCCAAAAAAGAAATTTGGCAAAAAATTTAATTTACAATAGTATAAACAATAGTAAAGTATTTCTCAATAAAAGCAAGCAAAAGTATAAAATTATACTTTCCATGAAAGTAAAAACTAGAAATGACTGTGAGAAGAAATGTAAGTAGACCTCAATAAATTGAAAGACACTCTATGCTCTTGTAATGAAAGACTTCATCTTGTTATGAGGGTAATAATTCCCAAAATTTGTTCTATAAATTCAGTTCAATCCCTAGCAAAATCCAACCTACCTTTGCAGAAATCACAAACCAATTCTAAAACATATAGAAAGATGAAGGATTCAGAATAGTCAAAACAGTCACAGAAATGAAGAACAAATTTGGACAATAGCACTTTTCTAATTCAAAACTTTCTACAAAACTACAGAAACCAAGACAGTACAGTGTTGGTGTGAGAAAAGTCATGGACCAATGAAATCGAGTGAAGAGTACGGACATAAACTTTTGTCCTTCTGATTAACTGATATTCACCAAAGGTGCCAAAACAATCGGGGAGGGGGGAGTAAAACGCTTTTCAACAAATGATACTAGGGTAACTGGGTTTCACCAGGCAAAAGAATAAAGTTAAATTGTTCACTCACCCCATATTTAAAGTTAGCTAAAAATGTATCAAAAAACTAAATGTAAAAGATAAAATTATTTTTTCAGCAGAAAACTTCAGTGTAGGTCTTCAGAGATTTTTAAATTGGGCAATTGTTCTTAACACTAAAAACTTAAGCAACCAAATAAAAACAGATAAATGAACTTTCATAAAAATTAAAAACTTGGTGCTGTTGCAACCAATATCATTGAGAAATTGAATAGGGAATTTACACAAGTGAAAAAAATGAACTTACTAATATATCTTGATTTTTTTTGGCACTGCTGAGAATCAAACTCTGACCTTATGCATGCTAGGCAAGTGGTCTACCAATGAGCTATACCTTGTGTCCTGTAAATCATACATCCTTTAGAGATACTTTAACCAAAAAAAAATAAGGAACTCATAAAACTCAAAAATCACATTATAAATAGCCAAATTTGAAATGTGCATATTATTTGAATAGCTATTTCTCCAAGGCAGATATAATATGTACATGTATATGTATATGTATATGCATATACATCTGTGTGTGTATGTGTGTGTATATATGTACATACACACACACACACACGGAGGTATATATGTGGATATATACATATATTTGTTAAATGTGTGAAAAGATGCTTCTTTATGAAGAAAAAAATCATATGATACACTACTTTATATGCTCTAGGGGGCCTAAATTATTTTAAATGATGGGGATTGAGGTCTTAAGGGCTGATGAAGAATTAGTTTGGTGTTTCCTTTTTGGGTAATCAAAGGGTTCTAAAATGATTGTGGTGATAATTTAATAATTCTGTGAATATAATAAAATCCACAAAGCAATGCATTTTAAGTGAGCAAACCAACAGCTTTGTGAATTGTAGGTCAACAGACCTTTAAAAATAAGAGCCTATTATACCAAGTACTAATCCAAATGATAAAGACTAAAGACACTGTATATACAGATGTAAAGGATGAGATAATTTTAAGAGGTGATGGTGACTATTCATAGAATCGCTGGACTTGATAATTAGCTTAGTGAGTAAAGAAGTAATCGAGAACATCTTACAATATTCTCAATTGGTCAACTAAACCCTGGCAGGGCCATTTATCAAAATAAGTTATACCTCTATTTTTGGTGAGGAAGCTTTATGGGGAAAACTGGAAGAGAATGAGTACAGTTTTGAACACTATTTGAGCAGCTGAGATTTCTGCTTTGGAAGAAGATGCAGCAATAGAGATTAAATTACTCTCCCTGCCAAAACAATGTAAAAAATAGATAAAATACAAGAAACAATGGTGCTTACTTAGTTGGGCACAAAGTAACAAAGGGCAGTGGCCACTGAGAAATAGAGAAAAAAAAATGAGGCTATTAGTCACTTTCCCTTCACTGGACAAGATACCCATAAATTAAAGGTGACGTTTTTTGGCTTACGGTTGTAGTGGAGTCAGTCCTTTCCGCTGGCTCTGAGGCACAACAGAATGGCCAACGGCATGGTAGAAGAAAGCTATTCACCACATGGTGTCTAGAAAGCAGAGAGAGAAGCAAAGACCAGAATAAGAACGCATTCTTCAGGTCATCCTCCTAGTGACATACCTCTTCCACCACTCACCTCCTCACTTTTAGCTAGGAATTTCCCCCACTGAGGAGTCTATTGCCCCAGGAGCCAATTACCCCCCTCCCCAAACCCCAAGTCTGAGCACAATGAGACTTTGGAGGGGACATTTTATATTTAAATTGTAACAAGGAGTCTCCCAGTCTCCCACGTCTCTGTCCAGAAAGAGGTTTTGGGTCGTTGTGTAGGGAGGGGAATCCTAGAAGCTGAGAAAATTTCATAAATTGAAGAGAGGGAGCTGAGTCCAATCACGTCCGAGAGTACCTGAGGGAAAATAATTGACAGAGGAGGGAGAGAGACAGAGATAGACAGAGATAGAGAGAGAACAAGAGTGCCAGAGCTGTTTTTAGCAAATTAAAAGAAAGTAAAGAGATCTAGCAACCAAAAGCAACGCGCATTACAAAAATCCCTTGAATTATTGCCAACCAGCGAGCGAGAAATGTCACTAAGCACCTATGAGAAGACTCCGAATTGAGGCCAGTTTTATACAACTGACAGTGCGGGGAAGGGTGTGCAGTGACAGGAAGTCTCACTCGTTGCTAGTGGGCACGTAAAGGTGTCCAGCCACTTTGGAAGATAGTTGTGGTTTCTTAGGTAAATTTAAATATATTCTTACCATACAACCCAGCCATTTCCCCCCTTGGCATGTACTCAAACAAGGAATTAAGAAACCATGTTCACCCAAGATATCTGCACCTAGATGGTGTTTTTGTAATCACCAACATTTGGAAACAATCAAGATGTTCTTCACTAAGTGAATGGGTAGAGTGTGGCACTATTGTCAGACGATGGAATATTGTTGCTAAAAACAAATAATACTGCTGAAAATGAGCTACATAGACTTGAATATACATGGAGTAATCTTAATTACTTATTAATAAATTTAAAAGCCAATGCACGAAGGCTATTTACTGTACATTTAACTCCTTACTGTTCTGCCAAAGACAAAACTACAGAAACCATAAAAAATAAATTAGTAGTTGCCAGGGAAGAGTAAATAGGTGGATCACAGAGGATCTTTTAGAGCAGTGAAACTACTCTGCCAGATACTGTTATGATGGACACATAGGATTATACTTTTTCCAGATCTATAGACTATATAATACAAAGAATGAACCCTTATGTACTTTGGGAAATAATGATTGGTCACTGTAGATTCATGAACTGTAATGAATGCATTATACTGATGGGAGACATTGACAACGTAGATGCTAAAGAAGACACATAAGGCTGAACTGGGGGAAATTTAGATTTAGACCATGTATCCCTGATGATACTCATCCAGACATTCCCCAACTTTATGCTGTACGGTTATATCAATGTACTGACATTTATTTTTCTTTTATGGTTATTGGAGATTGAACGCAGGACCTCTTGCAAACTAGACAAGCATTCTACCACTAGCTTGTCCCTAGCCTTTATTTTTTTCCCCAAAAATGTTAGTCTAAGACAGGATCTCACTAATTTTCTCAGACCGGCTTTGAACATGTGATCCTCTCACTTCAACCTCAAGAATTAACATTTTACCACATTGCCAGATCAAAATACAACAGCTGGATTCATTAAATTGTTCTCCAAACAACTTAATAAATATGTATGTCTTATGTCTTCAAACCATTAATTTGACAAAATATTTTTATTTCACCCTGAAATAAGCATGGTTACTTACTAATGATCCATGTGCATCTCTCAAGAGACACAGGAATTCTCACATCTTGAAATCAGATTGGAAGCCAGCATACTTATTTCTTGTTGCAAACTGACTTTACAGGGTGTCTACTTCTTATGAAAGTAACCATCCCAATCCTGGTTTTAATCTGAGACTATCAAAAGGAATCTAAAACTGAATCTGTAAACCATCCTGTGCTGATAGTTCTGACACATGGTGTCTGATTAATGTCTCACATTGCTGTGTTTCCCTAGTGATGCTAAAATATCCCACGGCGCTGGGAAGGTGCTTTGACTCACTTGGTACCTTGCTTGGCATACAGTTTGGGGATAGCCAGATTAAGGAATTAAGTTGTGTTAGAGAGGATGATTGCAACATGGTTATATGAGAGGGTGCATTTTCAGAAAATGTGTGTAAGTAAATGTGTGCTAACCTTATGTTTCGAAATGGTCCATTAAAAACACCTAGCTGGGGACAAGTAAAGTATATGCAATAAAATGCTAACAGTGGTTGATAGCTAATGATGAGGATGGGGAGCTCATTATGCTATAATTTCAGATTTTCTGAACGTTGAAACTGTTTATAGTAAATTGTTACACTTTATAAAAAATCAGGGGAAGGAGTTTTGGAGGAAAGTGAGCATTGTGTTCTTACCCATTCACCTCTTATGACCAGAAGAATCATGTGTATCACATCTGCCCCTCATCTACAGGGACAAGCGAGTAGCATTCAGTGCAGCTCAGATTTAAGGGGCTACTGATACATCAGTAATTAAGACTAATGATATTTTAATGCAATATTTTGAAAAATCAAAATAAGACTGAACATGATAGACACAGTACAAAAGCTTTAACGAGGGGATCAGTATGATGGATGTTTTATTTTGCCTTGGTCTTTACTGTGGTCACCACTGATCTGAAATTAAGTCCTAAGTCTGTTTTCCTGTACAACCTGCAGCCCTGAGATCCTGGCATTACGGAAATTCCCAGCTGCTGTCTATGAATAGGGAAAGGGTGCAGACGGTAGAGACATTTTCGCATTACTTTTCATCCAAATTCATTCCTGCCTGGCTGAGATCTCACTTTAGAGAAGTGGGAACATTCCTAATGTATAGTACCTACAGACATCCAGGCTGAACATCTGAAACATTAAATCATCCCAGAGTAAGCCTGAAGCCCAGGAGAATCACTGATTTCCATCAAGACCACCGCAACAGTGACCATTACTCATCTTCTGGTATTCTCTGAAAGGCTGATTCTAGCGACTGCTTTTCTCTCATGTAGATAAGTGCACCAACACCGATTTACCTACTGGCCAGTTATTGAAAAATGGCATTGTTGTTTTTTGACTTCTATCAATTGTAGTGTCATAAGCATTTGTATATAAACAATTTCACTACATCATTTTGTGAGTGGAGTGTAATAGTATTCCACTGAAATTGTCTATGCTAGGAAATGGCAACAGATTTAATTGACATAATCACATTGCTCGTGAAAAACTACGTTTTCTTTTGTAGGACGCAATAGGCTTTGCTTTAATCTTCTTGTGTGTTAAGTTACCTTCCTTGTTTTTGACTCTATAGGGCAAAATGTAATTATTGTGTGTGGAGACCAGGAAACTTTCAGAAACTTCTTTTTATCTAAAATTCCATGACTGCCGGTCATGGAAGCACAGCAGTGAACTGTCAGTGATGGATGGATATGAAAACACCTTCCAGTTTTTCACGTGTAAAACAGGCCTACAAAGCTCCTTCTGTAGGAAGACAGATATCAGAATATCGTACACTGTTAGAAAGACCTCTAGTAGAAAAAGATTGATTTCTAGAAACCTCAGATGCATTTAAAAAAATAACAGCATTTTAACCCCATAGCTGGGCAGATTATTTTTGCATAAGGAGAAATTGTGCAAAAAATCAAGAGCAGATTTTAAAGATACTCGAATCACATGCTCTTCCTCCCCTATGAGTTTAACCAATTAAAAAAAAAAAAAACCTGCAGGATGAGTTAAATGATGATAAGCATCACCCCGAAATGCACAGTTCCCTGCCTAATCTAAGAGGAGGATAATGACTTAGGCTAGGGAGGAAATAGAGCTATCATTTCTCCTCCAGCTAAGTCACTTGTACAAATACCTGAATGACTTACCTGAATGAATGTCCAACCAAGGGAGCTGATGTTATAGCAAAGATGGTTGAGACCTTGAAAGTCAGGCAAAAAAAAAAGGCTGTTTCCTTTTGGTCCAGTGCTGGTTCCCACAGTGTATTGCAGGGGCTGAGGCATCATCACCACTGGGGGAATCTCTTAGAAATGCAACCGTGTGGACTCCCCTCCTGAACTGCTGAGTAGAGATTCTGAGAATGAAGCCGCGTCCCAACTCTTCCAAAAGATTCTGGTGCATAGCGAAGTTTGAGAAAAGCCAGTCTACACATGGGGGGTGGAAAAACAAGATGCATGTTATCCCTGAGACAGAAACCTAATCCTGTTTCCTGTGCATGAAGGAAGAGTCCTTCATGGGGCGCTTGGCTCAGTGGGAATCCCGTGAAGCAGCTGGAGGACCTCTCTCCCCTGAGGTAGATGTAGAGAGGAGTGCCTTCCTAGGGGCCAAACAGGAAAGCTGCGGAGAAGAGGAAATCACTTAATGGCAAGAAATTGGCTGTTTATCTGATCCAAAGATAAAGCCAGGCACCTGGCCATCAAGGTCAATGCCCTGGGGCTGGGGAAGGGCTGGTCAGCTCCACTGTAAATAGATGGCAATTTCCCTGGCCACTTCCAGGAGCACTGGAAAAGATGTGTGATCTATTTCACCTTTTCTCTTTTCTTTTCTTTCCTTCCTTCTTTCTTTTTCTTGCTCCTTTCTTTCTTCTACAAAACAAACAAACAAACAAACAAAAAAACAGAGCTACCTTTTGTAGTCTATTCCAAATATATAAAAATGATCCGATGATGTCAAAGTATTTAAAGTTTAGTATGAGAGCATTTGCTATTGTGTCGAAATAAAACAAAATCACCAAGAAATACAAAAGGTACACGAATTCTAAGTATATCAAGAGAAAACAGGAGGAAGAAATGTGAAAGGTAGTGAGACACAAGCCTGGATAAACAAAGGTACATGAAAACTTACAGAGAAGAGTTTTAAGGTACCAAGTTCCTGCCAAATATTTAATTATTTGTTTCCTCATTTAAGGGCTTACTCTGTGGTGAGAATAAGTTACTAACAAATAGTTGACTGTGGACTTAAAACTGAATAACCTAGTTTTTTTTCTCTTTTCACAGAATTCTTGTATTTCATTAGATGATGAAGATATTTCTGTCATCTAACAGAATGTGTGTGTGTGTGTGTGTGTGTGTGTGTATACAAATGTATAGGCAGATACAGGTATATAATAGTGCTATTATTCATATTTCTGTCATCTAGTCCTTTACATGTAGCTATGTGTATGTGTCATATGCTCAGATAAACTTAAAAATACTAAATTAAGCAAGCTAAACAGTTTTCTTCTCTGCAAAAGAACTCAGAGATGGTAGATATGCTAATGTGCACTTTAAATTTCCAAAGTATAATGTGTTACATTTCTCAAACTTATTTCATGTAGAATTCTTATTTCTTCTATACATATCTATACTCTCAGAACAGAATTAGTTCAAGAATTTCTAAGTCTTTTCTAAGTCTTACAGGCATGTGTTTATAACTTTTCAGACTGAAATGCATCAATATGGAAAGTACATTTTTCTCCTGACCATTTGAATTCCCATTTGAATAATATAAGCAGTTACTCACTAAATAATTGAGAATTAAGTATGAATTTTACATAACACATCCATCTGTTATCACATCTGGATTCTCCAGTCCTATGTATAATCTTTTTTTTCTCTCTCATTTTGGTTTTTAGGGTCCATGAAATTGATTTTTGCATTGCAACTCAATAAATTTTATTAAATACATACAACAAATTTTGAGGTTCCAATCAATTGATATGAGTTCAAGCAGAAAGGATTTAACACAAATATTACATTTCTTGAATTAAAAAAAGAGTTAACAATGTGGATAACCAATATATAACTGCTGAACCAGTGGTGAAAATGACTTTATCAATGGGAAAAAATCATAAGGCAGATTTACCTCCTAGACAAAAAGTAAACATAGTTTCCGAGCTACCAGGGGTTTTTTTTTCCATCCTGTGCCTCTGCTTTTTACTTCATTCCCTTCATTCAGATAATGAAGAAGAAAGCAACATGTTAGAAAATACAAAATGGTACTGTTTTCTGGGCTTTAGATTACCCAAAATGTTGATTCATTCAGGTGATTTTGCTTGAGGTCTTTGAGATAAGACAAAGGCGAAGGATGACCTCAGTGCATTTAAAGTAAATGATCTGCAGCCCAAAGGCCTTGAGAGTTCTCCCAAGCCATGTATTTAGCACCAGGTAAAAGCCTGCAGTCTTGGGAACCCGAGAAAAGTAGGGACTCCAACAGAACTAAAGACCAGCTCCCACCAGTTCAGCAAGATAGAAATTCGTAAGATTTAAACATATCCAATAGGCAAGATTTAATGACCAAGGTAATCTGTAGTTTCCCCCTCTGATATCTGCAAAAAACAGGAGTTTTTAAAGATTCAGTTTTAAGAAAGCAAAGGCAGAAAGTACTTGCAGTGTGTTCTACATGCAACGAGTGATGTTCCTTGATGTGAAGAGTGAGAAAAAAAGCCCTATTTTCAAAAGAAGTCTTCCATGAAGAAAGCTCACATTATCCGAAAGCAACTAGATGCACTGCAGCCCGACCCCCACCTTGGGGCTCAGCGTCTTCCGCCACTTCTTCAATCTTTCCTCTGTGGTGGAGTTTGTAAAAACCAGAATAGGTGGATTTAGTGAGGGAAAAGACAACAAGAATCAAACAAACAAGTGTTGTCAGGAGCTTTATGAACACTGGGAAATATTTCTCCAGATTAGAATCCTGGAAATAAAATTCATTATTAGGTTAAGGATGAAGCAGATCTAAAATTTTTGGTGTTTGAGAAGTAATTAGATCATTCAAAGAGATGCATGCACCGCTTTGCACATTAGCTGTTAGCTCAGCTGCTGTGGGAGCTGCTTCTTCCTAAGCGAGGCTGATTCCTGTTCTCTTTCTTCCACCACAAAGGGAGGCAGCACAAGTCCTTTATTAGAACCAGGAAGATGTTAGGGCCACGTTTTTTGTGCCTTCCGGTCTCTACATTGGTAAAATAAACCAAAATAAATCTTAATGCTTTATTCTTTATTAAATTTTTTTTCAAAATAATACTGCTAAACCACTGTCCAGGAGGTCTATTCCAACCTACAGACTCATCAGTTTTGGTTAAGAGTCACAGTTCCTTCCTTACTTTATCATTTTGCTTCTATTCCTTTTGCCTGAAGGCTCAGATTTTTGCTTTTTATTTTCCTTGAGTAATAGGTTCGAATATTGAATGGTGTGTGTAAGTGGGTGGGAGGAAAATTTTTTTCTCTTCTGTATATATTGACAGTATATAATGTTAACATTTCCTGTGGAGAGTGCTAGAATCTTAAACAGTGTTCTATTTCTTGGTTTGCATTATTTGTAAAGTTTCTTATCTTTCTTAAAAATTATGATATTATTTTTCCATCAGTGCATCACTGCCACCTTACAAAATTCTTTCCTGTGGTGAGAGTGCCGATTCCCCATAATTAAATGCGCTTTCTTAGATACCCTGACTTTCCCCATGGCAACCTGTGCTGCCGTCTCCAGGCCGTTATCTTGCTTTTCTTCTTTTACGTGGCCCAAGCTCACTATGCAGTCAGTTACTCCTTCATTCTTCACTTTTCCCTTTTCACATAAAAATAAAAGTGAATGAATAAATGAATAAATGCACACTTATTTCCTTTCTCATTTGAGCATATTGGAGATGCCTCAAAAGCATTATGGATACTGCTTAGTGGATCATTTCTCTTTCTTTTCAGATCACATTTTTCAGGTACATGTCTTGAGTTCCAGTCAAGCCGAATCCGTTGGTGGCCAGTAAACAACAGGTTATGCAGAGTCGCTGGAATCATTGATGGTATGCATAAAACCTATTAGGTTGTATCTGTTCCCGAAAATGAAAGTTCCATTGGGATTTTACTAAACTAGCTTTTAATTTAAAATATTGTGGGTATTTTAAATCAGAGTTGTTCAACATAACAGAGTCTCGTCCTCTAAACCGGGTTGTCTCCCTCACAAGAGCCTCCCATAGCTGCTGTTGTCGGGTCACCTATTCCTCCTGGCTGGATGACCTACGGACTCTGTGTCCAGGTCAGATCTAAGGAAGGAGTATGGGATTTGAAGCTTTGTGCTGCTTCCATTATTATGTGTAGCTGATGTTTAACTTGACCAAAAGAAAGCAGCCTCTTTGAAATCTAGCCAAGTAATTTTGGCCAGATTGAAAATCCCAAGGGAAATCCTGGCTTCTCCATGTATAAACTGTGCCCAGTTAATGGCACGCAGATCCTTCTTCACCTTTGGCTTTGCCGTGCCTCACGGACCTCTCAGGGTCCCACACAGCAGATGTTTCAGAGATTATTGTGTCTAACCAACAACTGATGGATCCACGCTGCTCCTACACCTCAAATGGTTAACTGGGTCCGGCGCGAACATCCATTTATCAACCCTTTCTAGTGAAGAGTCATTTTTCCTCCAGTTTTGAAATCATCTCTATTCAGCTGGCTGTCAAATAATCCTCTGTGAGTTTGGGCAATTCGGTTATTTATTGCCGGTCTAACTTTCTCTTCGCACAGGAAATCACTGGGAAGGTAGGTTGGACGCTGAGCTGTGTCATCCTTGGGATCATTAGAGGCAACATAATATTTTGTGGTTGTCAGCTTCTACGCTTCTGTCATGGTAGAGGCCATCCTTGGGGAGAACGTAACGCTCCCAGAAAGCCGGCTGACAGGGTCTTGATCTGTGCTTTTATTACGTTCAATTTATAAGTCTCTCTGGAAAGACTTGACCATGGGACTCTTTTAAAACATTTGAAATCTTTGGATAAAAGCTCAGAGGCAGGCTCATCCTACTCCCATTCATTTCCTAATCAATGGTGTCCATTTGTCATGATTAATAATGTTTCTACGGTTGCTTTACTCAGGCTTTTGTGAACCTAAAACCTTCTGATAAACTCCGCCTCCTTTTTATTTTTTTTTTCCTGGTCTTAGTTTTCCTCCCTGTGCTGACTATAGTCAAATTTATTCCACTTTTTTTTTTTCTAGTCATCAAGACTGTTTTATGCTCTTGGAAAATATCATGGTATAGTTTGCTGTATCCCATCTAAGAAGAAATTTTTGAACACTTACAACTTGAATTATGAATGTCTGTTGGTACTTTTTTACATTTTACTCATGTAATTCAGCTTTAGCTCTCTGGATTTTTTTTTTTTCTCATGAAAATGATAAGGAAGCTTATTTTTTAATTTACTGAGAAATTCTTTTGTGAGAACCTTAGCCTCTGCAATTCTGTTTATATGATCTCTCTTATACCTTGTTAAGCCATAAATGTAATGTAAATATTTGGGGTACATATTTCATTATATCATAATGAAAAGAGCATGATTTATTAAAATTTTATATCCTAAAGATGGCTAAATGTGTGTTAGTAGGTGGTAGTAGTTTAATTGTAGTTGAGCATCCACATGTATGGATCAAAATACAGCTTCAGTTTTGCACTTTGATTTCTTCATGCATAGAGGGTAGTGATAATGCTAACCTTCTAGAATTATTTTTATGAATTAAGTGATAGAATTCTTATAGATAATTTAGCACAAAACTCCAAAAATGCTATCTGCAATAATGTGAGGCAATAGTATATAGTGATTATATTATAGATTATAATGCTACTTCTGTAAAAAAATATTCTTCTTTCAACATGTATCTTCTAAATTCCTTTGGCTTGGTCTACCCATGGGATAGAGACTTTTTAACAAAAAGATTCAGTAAACCAGAGTGAATTACCAAACTGCAATCAGTCTCATTATGATAAGGTATAGATGAGAACTGAGGAGATATTTTAGGAGCAGGGGCTAGGAATATTTAGCAGTTAAATGAAGAAAGAAAAGAAAGGTCTTACCTCTCTAAGTAGGAGATGTATAAGGGAGTCATAGAGGGAGAAGTTTATTCAGGATCAAGAACTCAAGACAAAAGCTGGCCTGGTGATACATTTCTACAGTCACAGCATAATAGGATGCTGAGGCAGAAGGACTTCAAGCTCAAACCAAGCCTGGGCAACTTAGGAATAACCTGTCTCAAAAAGGGAGGGAGGGTAGTAGGACATAGCTCAGCAAAAAGGCCCTGGGTTCAAGTCTCAGTACTGCAAAATAAAATGTAGAAGGAATACAATTTCCAAGCAAAGACTTCTGTGGAAAGCAGAGAAATGAACTGAATGTGGGCTGAAGGTACAATTTAGCCTCAGGGGTGTTCTTGTCCCTACACCATTCCCTTGGAACAGGACCAAAGAATTTACTGTCTCAAAATGTTTTTGTCTCCACAAGGAGCAAGAGTTGAAGTTGTTACCAAAAGCTTTGTAGAAAAGTCCACAACTCTACCACCTTGCCCTCACCATTTTATTCCAAAATCCTCTTCCCATCCGTTTTCCTCCCACAGCTCAGCCTTGTTCTCCTCCTTACAATCATAGTCTTTAAAAGTTTCCTATCTGTACTGACACTTTTTCTTCCTCTTTTTTTTCCTTATGTAAAACAGCTTAATTTTGCAGGCTATGCTCATTTGGTAAACCTGCCCCTATCACTTAATACTGGGAATAATCAGAGAATTTAACCACCTCCTTCCTACTCAGCTAGAAGAAAACAGCAAATACTCAGTTTTGATTACACACATTATTGTTTTTCTTTCAAAATTACATTACTCTGTGCTATGTTTTTATTTTTTATTTTATTTTTGCTTTAATTAACTAGATTTTATTTGTGATTCATTACAGATGTTCATTCTCAAGGGTACTGAGGGTCCAAGTCAAGAGTCATAAGTGGTAGGAGAGAGGAAAACGAACAGTTCAAAGTTTTAGCAACATCTAGGCTAGCTAATCATGTTCTGGTCATGACCTTGGATTTTATCTGGAATATCACTTCTCCTAACTGGCCTAGCAATGGCTAGGAGAAAGTGTGAGTGTGTTAATATAAATCCACAACTCTTACTGGATGTATTAGAAACATATGCTTTAGTGAGAGTAGATCAGTAAAATTAGATTTAAATATGGAGAAGACCTACAACATATAACACACCTTTAGGGCATTTCTTTTTGCTGTATAAGAACACACTGCCCAGAATAAGGTAGTATCTAGTATTATTTCACTGACTATTTTGTTTATTTTACCGGAGTCTAAATTATGATAGGTTCTTTTTATTTAACTAGAAACTATTCACAAAAGATTCAAAGGCTGTATGTTCAATTTTCTTCTCTACCAAACCCAATTCATGTGCCCACTAATCCAAAGCAGGACCTCATCCAAAGTGTACCGCCTCAATGAACGACATCAAGGTCTCCAGTTGTGAATGTCACAGGTTGTCCAGTGGTGGGTGTCTAACGGCTTCCTGCTGACTTCTCCCACCAATGTCAGTTCTCCCTCTCCAAGCCACACACCCATGGCAGGGTTCATGCGAGGTACAGAAGGTTATCTTGTGAAGCAAGAATGTTTTTTTTTTTTTTGGTACTGGGGCTCAAACTCATGACCTTGCACTTTTCCAGGCAGACACTTGTGCCACTGAGCTATATCCCCAGTCCCTAGGCAAGAATGTTTTTAAAGCAAGCTCTTTCTCTCCACATTGCTAACTTTTTTTTAAACACAAAAAAATCTTGGTACTACCTCTGCCCATGTATATATTATCTCTTCCCAGTATATAAAATCTATATATAGATGTAGATGATATAGATATAGATAGATTAGATCTGGTCATCTCCTTTCTACAGGAGTTATTTCTCTTCATAACTAACATCTCTATCCATCATTATATCCTTCACAGCTATCAGAGTGCATGGTACAATGCAGGTGTGTAACAAGTAAAGTATTTTAATTAAGTAAGCAGAAAGATAGTTTTCACACCGACATTTCCCATCAAATACCCTTGTAATAGTCACCTCAGAGACATAGGATGACTTTTGTTTTTTTGTGCTTGCTGGTATTCTCTATCATTATTCATGCAGTTCTTTTGCTTCTAGTGCTGTAAGATCTTTTTTCTCTTAACAACCAGTACATCTCTCTATATAATAAATATAATTCCTTGCTCAGCTAAAAAAAATTTTGTTGATCTTTAGGTCCAGTTTTTTTAGACTACTTCATATTTGATCGGTCTTCACACCTTTCTAGATTTCCAGTCTGACCATATCTTGCTTTCCTTTTCCTAATTCCTGTCTTCATTTAGCCCACATTCCTGGTGGTGTTAGTGTAATAACCTCTAACTGGCCTCCCTGGTTCACCTTTGCCCTGCCTCTGTCCAGTCTCAACCAGGCAACCAGAAATGCATTTAAAACTTAAATTATGCAAATCCTATCCTCAAAACCTCCCCAAAACTTACCAGCTCTTCCAGAGTAAATCCTGATTTCTTGCTGGAGGAGCAACATACACTAGAACCCCAATAATTCTAGTCTTGTGGTATGTTTGCCCTTGAGATGTTTCCTCCCACACTGAGCAGGGCTGACCTAGTAAGTGATAGGGCACTGTGAAGAAGAGGCAGCACTGCTCAACTTCAGAGAAGATTATAAAATACATAACTTCTCTGGTTTCATGCTTGCTTAGCTTAGTCTTTCTCTCTGGGCAAGTCAACCACCATTGCTGTGAGAAAACTCAAACATCCTGTTGTAGAGATGTTGAAGAAAAAAACAAATGAATACTATAGAGAAAATAATCTCTCAGTTTAAAAAAAGAGATGATAATCAAACTGAAGGACTAGCTCAGTGAATCCAGAGTAGACACAGATAATGGAACAGAGGTGCTTAGAAAAATGATGAAAGCCATAAATGCCCAACATAGAAAGGAAATGGGGGCATGGGATATGGCTCAGAGGCATGGCACCTGCCTGGCAAACACAAGATCTGATCTCAATTTCCCATACCAAAAGAAAAGCAAAACAAAACCAACCAACCAATAAAACAGAAACCCAGAAATGGAATCCATGAAACTGAGTCCTCCTTGACTGTACATTACCAGCTACTTAATGAGATCACCTGGGAATGGACCTTTAAGCCACACTGAAGTCATCAATTCCATGGCCCCAGCTGACATTTTGTCTGCAACATCCTGAGAATCTGAGATAAAGTGCCCATTTAATGTACCCTAGAGTTCTAACACTACAGTCTTTATGAGTTAAGCATAGTTATTGAGTTAAGCTGCTAGTTTGGGATCATTTGTTACACAGCAGTAGGTAACTGATACACCTATTCTCACCAAAGAGGCACCCTCAATATGACCCTCCAGTACTTCACTGGCTTCATCTGTTACTGTCTCCTCATTTTCTCAGCTCACTCCTGAAATCAGTCCTGTCATAGCCAGCCATCACTTGCCACAGGGCCATGGCTCCTGCCTGCACAAAGTGACACAGTGCCCTTCTTGATATCTCCAGCCCCTTCCTTCCTTTTGTGCTCTGTTTTTCCTCTATGGCATTTATTAGCATTTGATATATACTTACATTTTAGTATTTTGCTTCTGTTGTTGTTGACTTTGTTCTTCCATGGTGATATGTGCTCTGTGGAGGCAGAGAATTGTTGTTTTCAACTGCTTTCTTGTTAGCACTTGAAACAGTGATGGCAAATCCTCAGTGTTCAGGAAATCCTTATTAAGTAAATTAAAGTTGTAGTTTTATGGCTTTTTTATTTGCTTGGTTATTTTTCAGATTTGCACACTAAATAGTAAGTTCCTTGAATTCAGGCACTGTATCTTATTTGTGACTATATTTCTATCGCATGTGCAGTGACGTATGAAATAAAAGTCCTTTTGCTAATGTAATGAAAGGGGTCTGAATTAATTTGGGAGTTTATGCCACAGAGAATATTTTCAGAAGTATAAGTCTTGAAATGTTTGAATTTAAAAAGACTTTGAGTCAGTGATCTTAAGAAATTAGCCAAACTTAAATACAATGAAAGAGCACAAAAGCTGGAGTGTGAAAGTGATGATAGCAATTTATTTTGTAGATTTAAAACCAATTACATTTGAGGTCAATAATACATTAGACATAAATATTAATTTCACTGTATTTTAATTGCCCTTGAGATTTTTTTCCTTCACTTGACAAGATTGTATCTAATAGTTTGCAAATAAAATTGCTTCTTTAAATTGGCAAGCTAGAAGTCAATAGAAATATACATTGGTAAATGTTTTCAAAACTTGGAGAAAATTTGCAATTATATGATCATTTTTACCATACTTATATTTTTAAATTTGAGAAAATTTGCAATTACATGATCATTTTTATCATTTGAATATTTGTATTTGTAAATTTGAATAGTATCATAGAAAAATAGTATTTTCTATAGAAACAGTATTATAGAAAAAAGTACAGAAGTTTAATATTTTTCAAATGATCTTCTCTTCATTGCTAATGCAAATTTCACTCACATAAAGAAGAATAAATCAATGAGAAATTAAATCTACTAATTTTCTTGTCACTTTCTAAAGGAAACTTTGAAAAGATGAAAACACTATTATTTCTTAAATAAATCTATAACAAATTGAACAAATCCTGGCAAACTGAGCTCCGCTGACCTATCAAAAGTCAAATTTGCAGGGAGAGGCAGAGACAAGGTTATAACTCAGCTGTTTGAATCCTGGTTAACCATTTGGTTCTCTGTCCTTTTCTGTCTTCTGAAGTGTTAGGGGATGCTATGTACCAAGGACATCTCTCCTCTGGGAAGGCTGTGTATTTTTGTTGTGTGAAACAACCTAATACTAACAAAATAATTGGGCAAGGAAGGCAAGAAAATAAGCAGAGGAAAATCATGCATACGCGTGAGCTAAATTCTGGAACACCAGAAAGCAGAATTCATAAGTTGCTCATTGTCATCAATGTGGGATAGGTCGTCTTTCATAGCTGAAAAGATGTGAAGTCCTACATCTCCTGTGTGCGAGATCCCGGGGAGGGTGTGAGTAGCATCATATGACATTTGGTGTTATTAACATACAAGCTAAAATGTGTCCATCTCTTAAGAGAATTCACAGCAAGTTAAAGCAGAAAGTTGCAGAAATCACAATACTATTGTGAAGGAACCAGAAGAACGTGTTTTTAAAGTTTATTCATTCAGCTTTTGGCGTCAGTTCTGATGCAGGTTCAGCTACAGGCTACTCAGTATCCTTGGCAGTGTCACTTAGAGTCTTGTCTTCACCTCTTGTCAGCTCCAAAGAAGACTTGAGACAAAGGCTGATGTGCAGGTGATCTGTTTGGGAGTGCGCTCTTTCAACAAGGAAGTAAACAATAAGAAGGGTGAAACATGAAAGTAGCACAAGTCATTTCAAATATGTGTCAACCAGTGGTCCACAGGATAACACTGAATCCCACAGGACCCTTGCTGGAGCTTTATGAAATAAATGTCAAAACCATTCACCGCATTCACCCAGGAACTCTCTCCTCCAATGATGAAAATGACCAGATGGACATTAATTCCCCATGCATGCGGGTTGCCCTGACATGAATAACAGTTGATTCCTGTGATTCCTGAAGGAGCTCGGAGGTGAGAGGCATGAAAGTGATGCTACATAAAGCTGGTCAAAGCTTCTCTGGAACTGGTTACTGTAGGGATTGTGGGACAGATTGGGAGCCAGTGGGTAACAGAGTGGAAGGGAGAGGTTGGAGAGGATTTGGAATGGCACGAAAAGAGTGCCTGACACATCTCTTAATGTCAGTGACCTCATATGGAGAATACAAAGCTTCTACATTCAGTCGCTGGGTGGAGTAACTGCCTATAGGACAGTGCTTGCTAATGCAAATTTCACTCACATAAAGAGTGCTTGGTAAGCTATAAATACTTTATTCTGCTAACCTTGTTTACAAGAGGGTGTTATTGAGGTTAGTGATAATTATTATTACTTTCATTAGAAAAGTTCTCACAATTTGGGTAGTCCTATCTGAATTGCTTGAGACCACAAACATTTTCAGATTTCAATTTTTTTTTTCAGATTGTGGAATATTTGTATAGGTATAATGAAATATCTTGAGGATAGGACTTAGGTCTAAATATGAATGCACTAATGTCTCTCATACATTTTATACTTATGGCTGAAGGTGATTTTATGTACTTTTTATGTTCCTGAATTTTGACAATGTGACCTGTCACAGGAGAACAGATGTGGAATTTTCTGCAAGTAACATCCTATGAGTTAACACATAATCTTTATAGCACGAGCTCTTATTTACATGCTAATATGTATTCTGACATAGAAGATGGTCTCAGAAATTTAATGTTGCAATACTGTATTATAACTATATAATTTTGGTGAGTTTTAAAGCATATTTTCTAGTTCGAGTCATTTCAGACTCTATTTCCAGTTTTAGAACAAAGAGTTCAAATTTGTTGAGTCAATTTTCACATTTTTTTTTAAATGGGAAAAACACTTTATTAAATTTTTCTTTATTCCCATAATGGCCACTGTTTTTGCAGTCATTATAGAATAATAACTGACAAGGCCTTTAAACAATCCTCCACTCATTCTAACTCATGTTACTGCACAAAAAGTCTCAATTTGAAATGTATGTCAATGCCTATCTAGAAGCTCCCCCTTGAATTTAAAAATCAGCTCGGACACGTGGCTGAGCAACACACATGTGCAGTGGAGTTAATGACTTTGTAGTCACTGCTGACCCTTGGAGGATGAGAGGGCACTCAGTGACTACAGTGTGGTCCTGTACCCAAGGGCAAAGTGCTGACCATCATCTTGTGAGCACTGGTGAAGGCTCTG
The DNA here is from genome assembly GCA_004027455.1 of Hydrochoerus hydrochaeris. NCBI lineage: Eukaryota > Metazoa > Chordata > Mammalia > Rodentia > Hydrochaeridae > Hydrochoerus > Hydrochoerus hydrochaeris. The sequence continues at coordinate 497,154 of PVLA01000326.1, read as the reverse complement.
TGATGGTATAAGGAGCCAGAACCCAGAGTTGCTTGTAGAGATTGCATTTTGTTTTTTTTTACTAGTACTTACCTTAGATAAATTTTCTATTTGTAGACATTTTGTTTGCCTGTTTTATTTAACAATTTCTATAGCTGCCCTTGATAAATACAAAATATGCATTCAATTACCAATATATCAATCTACCCACCTCCCTCCCTCCTTCCCTCCCTCCCTAAGTAGTAATAGGCATTCCAAATTCTAGTATTTGGAAGAAATGTTGATATTTCTTATCTAAACATATATGTTAAAATATTTCTGCGTAGATAAATAAAAGCAATTAATCTTACCTTCAGTAACCATTTCCCTCCTGGATCTGGCATGATCATTTTCATGAAGTATACTTTTTCCTATGACAGGGTGGCCTTAACGGAGCATGCCTTAGGAAGGTAAAATAAAGTGTTATGGTAAATCAGTACTGAGCCAGCAATTATACTTAGCATCAACAATGAGCTTCGAAGGCATCTAACTGATACCTGAAATTCAGTTTTTGCAATTTCAAACACATCCCCGGATTTGAGTACCTATTTGGCATTTCCTTGTTGGCCAAGGCTGAGGGATGGGTAAGAGAGGTGAGGAGGCATTAGAGCAGTTTCATCTGTTAACACTCACATGGGCGCTTGCTTCGTGATCAGCGTCATCAGAGTCAGTGTTTCCATCATCATTATGCAGTTTGTGATAAAGGTTTAAATGAACCCCTCCTGGAAAGGCAGGCACTGAGTTCTGCCTATCATTAATTTGCAACTGAGGAAAGGGAATTTCAACGTTTTACCAGAACTGTTGCCTACTTTTAGAACTGAAATTCTCCTCTGGGACTATCTCGTCATTTTATTTTATTTTTGATATAAAATCATTTCTCTTTCAAATGGTAAAATTCAGTACCATTTCCCATACTGAACTGATCGAAGCCTCCACCCTCCACAACTAATTCAGATGTCTGGGAATATTGGCAAATATTTAGCACCTGTGCCTCCATCTTTCATCTTCAAAAACCTTATTTTTATTTAAGAGAAGAATATATGACCAAGAACAACAGTTTACAGTGTTCACTTGATTAAACAAAAACATTCGCGGAATCTGAGCGGTTCCATCCGAACCAGACAGTTTAGACGGATGCATGCGGGGAGGATGTGGATCCACAGAAGAATTAATGTGAAATATATGATTTTGGCAGCGGCCGGGCCCTGCAAATGCCGTCAATTCGAGATTTTTTAAAAGTATCTAAATGTGTTTACACAGCTGGATAGTCAGTTTCAGCTTGATCTGTCCCTTCGTGTTTCCAGGTTATTTACAAATGTGTTTCCCTCTGCTTTTTCCTTTCTGCATTTTATTTTCCAACTTTGGGTTTTAAAACCTCAGATAGCAACATAATACTGTGAAACCATTTCTGCGAGGTTTTATGTTGCTGTACCATGAGGACTGGGAGAAAAAGAAGTATCCAGAATATAAACATTTTAAAATATAGTCTTACAGTTTTACCTAATCAAAGAAAACAAGAATTAATGTTATAAAAAACATTGACTTCTAAATGAAAGATTAACTCTCTGGAATTGCGGATTAGGGTTGACAACATCTGAAACACAGCAATTTTCTAAAGTTGTGGTCCTGTTTAATGTTTATATTTTCCTCTGTGTATATCCTTGGTTTGTGTCAGGATTCTTTAAACTTAAAGTCAGTGCGATGTAAGGGATGGAGAATGTGATGTGAATTTTAAAGATCTCTCACCATGTCCCGGACCCAATTGCTGGCTGTTTGATTTAGAGAAGTTATTTAACCTCTACGTGCCCCAGATTTCTCTCCTGTGAAACGGAGAGTTATTTTTCAACTGCCTTCTTCATTTAGTATCAGGACGCTTAATGAGAGAATGTGCCAGAATCATTATCCTGAATCATCTTTTTAGGGCGCTTGTAAGCTTACAGGCATAGAGCTCATCCCTGTGAGCGGGGAGAGATCCCTTCCCCTTCTGTGCTGCCACATGTAGGATGAGGGATTCTGTCAAAATTATTTTTGGCTACAGAATCCACAAGGGCCTATGTATATCCAGGATAGGGAAGGGCAAAAGCCCTGGGAAAGCCCAGAAGGGGAAATGGTAAAATATAAGGGGAGAGAAATGAAGAGAAATCATCGAAGGTGTGTACTAAAGCATACTACTTAGCATCTTAAATAATTTGTTTTTGCTCATGGAAGAACTTGTTAGAGCATTGCTGGGCATATTGTAGGAGCTCAATAAATATTTTTGAATGAATAGGTTGCTATGAGTTTCTCTCTTCTGATGCAAGAGAGTTCTTCCTGCAATACAATGCTGGTTATACTACAACATCTTTTTTCTTTATGCTTGGGGGGACTCCAGAGTGAAGCAGCACTGAGGAGAATTTGTGGTTCACTGTATTTTCTGGGTGCAGTTGTCTGCCTGTTGCTCCTTAGTATTTGTCTTTGTCAGTGCATTTCGTATCTTTCCATTGTCTGAGATGGTTTCCTCAGAACATTGCCTTTCACTGTTCTTTAGAGACTTTTCCCACTCATAAAGAACATAAAATCCTGGCTTTACACACAGACCTCGCAGGCAGGCAAGAAGACTACCTTGCAGCTGGAGCTGGGTCTTTCCCTTTGGCTGACGATAAATCTGTCTGAAAGGTAAGGGAATGGCTTTGTTTTGGCCCCAAAGGGAGCATGTATTCCCTGGCACCAAGGGGGGAAAAAATCACTGTCCCCATTTTCCTAAATTAAATGAGGACACTTTCTCTCCATAGTCTTGCTTCCCAATCATTTTTGGCGTTAAGCCCACCAATCACTCCCTCCCCTCAACTTGCTGAAGTGTGCTCTTACCAGAATTCCCACAGAAGCTGCTATGCTAACTTTTTAAAAAAGCTCTCCTTTTCTAAAGAATAGTCTTAGTTCATCAATACATAAACTTGCTCTGTGCTTAGACTCATTGTCTGCCTTAGGGTCACATCGTCTTTTCCAGAGAACGACCTCACTGACAGCGTTGCCTCCTAGCTCTCTGCTCCTCCGGGAACCACTCCTGTGCTCCACCGTGAACTATAACTGCGCTATTTTATGCCGGTTCTGCAAGTTCATTTTTCCTTGAGATCTGGGTATGGCATGTCTGACAGCCAGTAAAGAATGAAGCAACAAATCACCAGTCGAAGACTTCTGCTTCTGGCCTTTCAGACGGCTATGTACTCAGGGAAGCCCCTTTCAATAGCAAACACCTAAAAAATTCTGCACTAAATATTAACTTATATTAAAAGCATGGCTTCAGTAGTAAAGGACAGAATATAATCGGGGGACCAGCGGTGCCCAAGCCCGTGTGTGTGAGGAAGTGCTACACTTGACACCTGCTTCGGGGTAACACCAATCACTAGCTTTGTAGACCACGAGCTGTAGGGATAATACATTGGGAGGACGCACAATAAAAAGGGACCAAATGAGGTAGAAAATAACAAGGCAGATGTTGCATGACATTTGGACCCCGAGGAATGGCACACTTCTGAGGAACAAAACTCATGATGCATGGCAGAGCATCCCTGTGCGATTGTCCATCTCAATCTTGCATCTTGGTGAAAACAGGAAAAAGGGATCCCTTGACAATTCCTAACTTTAAGTTTATGTTAGTGTGGCTTTTCAGCTGGAATTTCCACCATGTGTCTAACTTGCACTTATACAACCCCCAAAGAAGGTAAAAATACAGCTTCAGATAGTTCCAGATTGAAACTTAATGGCAAATCCATACTTGCTTTGTTGACAATCAGAATAAACTGTTGCACAAACTGCTGTGCACCCGCCCCATTGCACCAGGCTTGGTGGAAGGACAGGGGTCTCCTAGGGGAGGGGCCAGGACAGATGAGGACAGTAATTAGAATTTGAAAGGCATTTGAAATGGCATCACCATGTCTCAGTTGTTTCGTAACTGACACGGGGATTTCAGCTGTGGACATGGTAAGGCTCTCAACTGTTTTCAGTTTTCTCCTCTTTTCTAGTCCGTTTGCCTCACAGGGTTATAAAATAACGTCTGTGAAAGCACTTTGTGAAAAAACAAGTAGCAGTCGATGAACGCCCAGTTTTGCTTCAGCATAACGGGTCATGCTTTATGGTTTGAAATAATTCAGTTAGTTCCTCAAAATGCCCAACCTGAAGGTTTCATATGATTTTCTCATCTGAATTTCTATTGGATCAATAACGTTTGCTGTTAAATGAAATGTGGTGAAAGACGGCCAGTAAAGTATACTTTAGGGAGAAATTTTACAAAAGCATAACTCTTTCCCCGGAACAAAGCTCTCATGAGTACTTAAAACTGGGAACGAATGCTGGAGGTGTTAATCAGGAAGGTGACAAGCATAATGGTGACAGTCTCAGAGGCAGAAACATTGCTGAAGAGGTGCCAATATGGTCAGGAGTCGCTGCAGAGGCCAACAAACAGCTTAACACCACTGAGAAAAGGATGAGAACAGGGTGGGCAGAAGTGCTGGGCTCCTCTTAGAAAAGGAAGCGAAAAGATCAAAGGGGAGATTTTAACACTCAGTTAAGGAAGAGACATTAAAGAGAGGTTAAACGTTAAACCAAGAAACAAGAGATTCCTCCCTGTGCCCACTGCACAAAGACTGGACATCACCTCTGATGTGAAGAGAGGCAAAGAAAATCACTTCTTTAACGGGTGAACCTTTGTTCCCTTTTGATGTTGAGAAGTAGAGTGAGGCTTGCAAATGGAGGTCACGGGCTGGGTGGGGGGAGTTTAAGCCACTGGTGACGGAGAAGCCAGTGAAGGGCTGCTCTGGTCCACACTGGGAAGTGAATGATGACACCCGCCATCTGGAGAATCAGCTCTCGCTCCTGGGGAAGACTCAGGTGTCCTAGAGTTTCCAAGCAGAAGAGGAAGCATGTGGGGAATGGCACCAGGGAAATTGCCTTGGAAAATGGTTTTGAGTCACCAAGATCAAGTGTCTGTATCAGAGGCTGTCAAAGAGCTTTGATAGAAACAACCTTACATTTTTGGCTTCTTCTCTGTGGCACCTCTCTGTGCCACCACTGCTCACAGACTGGAGAGGGAGTGAGGAGCTGTCCTCCCGGGTCTCTGCCTTCAGCAGTATTATTTCTTTTCACCAGTCTGTTTTCACACACCGGGCTCCCTTTTTTCACTGCAGAGTTCCTTGGCTTGGGGTTCTATAACCTCACTTCCATGTGCAAGACTTTGCCAGCTCACAACCGTGACACCTCCCTACGAGGCCAGTAAAAAGTAGAGTGAGATAAAATCAAGGTAACATCGCAAGGATCTCTTGCCTTGCCTGCCAGTTGTGCAGTAGAAGTTAGAAGCATACAAGGGAGGGTCCTTCCTGAGCTCTTAACAGTTGGATTTGCAGCCTAGCTCTGCTGTTTATAACCTGTGCCATCCTGGGGGCTCATCTTGGAACCTTATTGAGTCTTAATAATATTTTTAAAATAAGGACTGGGGACTCTCTTGCTTGATCTACTTGTTCATTTGCTCCTGGACATTCTGAGACTATGTGACCCATATGGAGGTCCCAAATTCTCTTTCCATTTTTAAACTTTTACATGTTTGGATAGGAATGTGGCACCTATTTAGCATAGCTTCTTCTCCACTTCTCATAGGTGGAGTAACCAAGTTTCCCATTGCCTTTCATCCCATTTCCTTCCTTTAAAATTAAAATGAGATGTAAGTTTAGATCACACTGCTCTGAGCTCCCCACATCTTCATCACTTGTTCTTGTGTTTTTCATCACATTTCCAGTTACTTGTGCAGCATCTGTCTGTCTTGTTATACTGGAGGCACAGTGAGGGGGCAAATGCAGTGTGTGTTGTCCACCATCATATTTGTGGCATTTAGTGTTAAAGCATAGTAGTCAGTTGATACCCGTTGCTTGAATGAATGAATGGTTTCACAAATGAGAGAAAAAATATCTAAATTCCAAAAAGGATGAACAGACCGACTGAAATTTTGAAAAAATCCTTAACATTGACCGGCTTTATTATTTACAGACCATTAGAAGTGAGTATCATATCCACCTAGCAGGGCCGGGACTCTGGCTGCTTTGATGAAAATCTTAAAGAGATGAGGGAATATTTATCTCAGTACTGTTGACTTTCTTTGTGACAGTTAGTGATCTCTGTGGGTCTCTAGTGCCGTTCAAGTTCAGAGCACAGTCTACAGCTGATTTTCCCTCTGTTACCTCAAGGCCAGTATGCTGGCATCTTTTGCATCCTGTTGCCCCAGGTACAATTTTATAGAGGCCCCAGTCCAATTCCTAACAACCTTAGTGACTCAAAGTTAATTTATCTTTGTGACCTATTTATGCCAACTAAGGTCATTAACTCTCCTTTGTGACAAAGTTTGCACTGGTAATAAGACATCCATCTGACACAGGAGCTATCTAAGGGAGCGTGTTAGGTAATTTTCTACGCTCTGTTAATGTTTCTAAGTTACTATTTTGTTTGCAAAGAATTAGTGATCCTCCTGTGTTCTAGTAAAGACAATCACAAAAAGGATATACTCTCCCAGTGGGTGTCTTAGTTTATCGTTTCACTGAGTGTCCTTTAAGCACCTACTATGCACAAGGTACTACAGGAGTGCTACAAACCATCCCATAGTCCTGCCCCGGAGTGCCTGTCCCGCTGACTAGCGAGGAAAGCTGGGTTTCAGCTGTCTAGCCTTTGAGACAATGGTGATGTACATTATGCTAAAAGCAGACTAACAAACTCTGGGACACTTGGGAAGAATACATCAGATTAGGGAGAGGGAGAACTTCTTAAAGGAATGTTTCCGTGGAGCAAGTAAGAGTCTATCTTATGCTGTTTTCTTAACCCATGCTGCCTGAGTTTTATCTTCCATTACTAAGAAGCTTGTCCAGGTATTTTCTTAAATAAATCCTTTCCTATAAGGAATCCTGGTAGTTGTTGAAACCTTGCATTTCATGGGCTGTTTTTCATTTTTGTGCAGGACAGATTTAAGTTGAGCTTGAACAAAGAAATTCTGTCTGTGTGTGTGTGTGTGTGTGTGTGTGTGTGTGTGCAGGTGTGCATCTATACATGCTTAGCATATCAGAAAATGATGGAAAAATGTGGAGAAAGGAGCAGATATTTGTGCTGAGTTTGGAGCAGAATACTAATGAGTTTGGAGAACAATACTGCAGCACTACCTGAAAGTACAGTTTTACACATCAGCCTGAGTCAGTTCCTTCAAAGCTTTAATTCTTTGACTGAGGAGTTTGCTTTTTAAATAGAGATATTTAGATTTATTTTTGAATAATGATCCATTGTTTCCCATTTTATTCATGATAAAGCTCAAGATCCTTTCCACGTGTGTATAAGGTCCTTTATTTTTTCAGCTTTATTTTACTGAACCTCTTGTGTCTTCAAGACACCATTTGGTTTCTGTTTGGGCACCTATTTGGTATAATCTTGGAATGTAATGGTAATTTAAAAAAAATGAAACAACTTATTACCTATAACCAAGAAGAAACTCAAATTATATATACGCATATGTATGTTATATATACGTGCACGTTCCACAAAGAAGTTCACAGAAAACAACTCTAACACTTTGCCATAGCTCCTCTTCCTTCCTTGTTGATTTTGTCAAAGCTCACAGATGTTTCCTAGGTATTCTCATTGCAAACCACCCAATTGGTGGAGAAAAAAGAGAAGAACCTTTAGCAGCGAGTTCCTGTTTGTGTGTGAATCCCAGTCAACATATTTGTGTGCTCACGTGTTTGTAATCTTTATTTGATTGTATGATAAAGCGCTAGAAACACTAAAGACAGAAAATCGCTGTGAATGGAAATGACTGACAGAGGCATGATGGAATGAGTGAGTCTAAACCCCACTGTGTGACTTGTCACCCTGGCAAGTGGAGATAATGCAGGGGAGAGAAACAAAATGGTCAACATAAAGCATGAACCGATGCATAAAGCACGATGGGTAAAGTGGAAGAGCACTTGGACAGTTAAGTGAATTGCACACCACTGTTTAAACAGAATTGCCGTCAGTATTGCTCGGAGACGCATACGGCTGTGAACAAGCATAAGAGAGTAAAGACCGGGCGGTGAGTCCCACCAGACTTTCCGGGTTACTCAGTATTTTGAGTTTAAAACAGGCACAGAAACCTGTGTCCCAGTGGCTCAAAATCCATGAACCGTGAAAACAGTTGGATTTCCAGGGCCAAACTTTTAAAATTAATCACAAACACCTTAGGAAAGGATCTGAGCAGAATGGCTTCTTAATTTATAAGGGACTCAGGAAACATCAAAGTAGCATAAGGTTTTAATTTTACCAATTATTTTTCTCTAAAATGCTTTATTCTTCTGGCTGGCATGTTCTTAGACTTGCCAGATAAAATACAGGTGATAACAAATTATTTTTTAGTGTGAGTCTACCCCAAATGTTTCACAGCATGTACTTACACTATATACTATATGTTATTTTCTGAAATTAAAATTTAACTGGTTTCCTATGCTTTTATTTTCTAAATCTGGAAATGATACATATATTATGTGTGTATTTCACAGATAAAAGTTTATAGTACTTAATAAAGCAATTTACATGCCCCATCAGGTTTTCGCTTTACAGTGAATTTTAAATACCCTCTCTTACCTCTCACCATTCATACTTACACACTGAGCAAGGACGAATAAGGCTGCAACTGATTCTAAGTTGTTTAAGTAAAATCTTTAGTTTCTCTTTTTTAACGCCTTTCTTTGCTTAATGCAAAATTTATGCTTTAAAATATTTCTATAGTATTTTAACAATGGTAACAATAACAAAATAACTACCATAAACAAATTTGCTTTTGAGTAATCAAGTTTTCTGAACTATTTACTATTATTATTCAAAGCTGCTATCTTCAAACAGAATTGGAAAATACGTACAAACTAGAGAATTCCATTGAAATAGTCTCTGAGGGAATTTTTTAAAAAGTATGCTTTGTCTTAAGGGTAGGTTTGGTCTATTATTTAAACTTGTGACTTAAATAAATAAGATACATTAATGTAGAATTCTTCAGATTGATACATTTCTTAGGAAAACATTCCCAACTGGAATTTCAGCATAGAGGAGGGAGTAATTCAATGTTCTTCTGTAATTTCTTATCATTGGAGGGCTAAACAATTTCACCAGGAAACAGTTTGGAGTAAATGCAATTTCTCTCTGTGTCTGACTCTAAGGCCCACCAAATTAGTTTCAAAAAATGGCAGGGCAACATTGAAACAAGGCGTGAGGAGAATTTTAACCACCTCTGCATGGTAAAAGGAAGACACAGCTAGATAGATACCTCCATTTTGGAATATTTATAAAGTTATTATGCTTTGGAGATGTAGAATAATATAAGAATTATAAGAATAAAATTTGCTTCTTTAATTTGATAAGTCCTCCCACAAGTAGAAAGGAATTAATTTTTTAAGTGACAGCAAGCCTGAATATAATGAGAGGGGAAGTCTGTTATTTGTGTGACAGAATTATAGGGCAAACATGATATTCATTTCATTTTTTATCTCTAGGATGGAAAGCAGACAAGTTGTTAAAGATGAGAAATCTCAACATTTTCATTAAGAAAAATATATGTCAGTGCCAAGACTATTCTTTTCCAGAAGTCCATGGTATAGTGCTTTCATAATTGAAAAATGTTAATTGTGTATTTTTATGATTAGCTCTCACTGTTATGAAGATACTTTTATGACTTGGAGAATGACAGGAAGACGATTAGATCAGCAGCTGTGAGTTAAGGCTGGCATCCAAGCTGTATTTATAAAATGAATAAAAGAGCAATTACACTACCTAAAGAAAGAATTCTACCATTTTGAGCTTCTCATTTTCAGAAGGTTGAGTAAGTGAATAAATGACTTAAATAGGGAAGGGAGACACAGTAAGGGAACAGGTTGAAGAAAAATACATTCTGCCTGCTGGTGTGTTGCTTTTCTAAGGAATGCATGCAAGGTAGGTCTAAAAAATTAATTAGCTCAGGAAGATAAAGGAGTTGATTTTTTGAAACTAGGGTAACAATTGGAAGAATGAGAAAATAACCATCCGAGGAATAGAGAAACCTAAGGTGAAATGTTTATGAAGTTTCTATTGCAAGGATAAAATTATTTTCTGTAATTCCCTATGAAATTTTCCACAATATATTTGAATTATTTAGATTACTACACGGTGGGATTGGGTCTATCCTGGGGATTGGTCCAAGTGGGAATCATGGTTATAAGGTGGGCAGTGGGAGGAACGGTGTCCTGTGTCCATGGGAACTATACACATCTGGATATTAGGCAAATCTCTTATTCATTTCCTTGCTCAGATTTCTTCAATGGCTGCTGGTAATCCATAGCAGTGATTTTTCAAATCAGTTGGAAAGGGGGAGATGCTGTATCAATCATCTGAGACATTTTTCAAAACACATATGGTAACCATGTGTTTTTGGAAGAGGGTTACTATGTGATTCTCCCATTTTCTCCCTAGAGCCTTTATTCATTTATGAATGACTGGTCTATGGCCTGAAACTTAAACTTGTGTAGTATAGAAAGCTGTGAAGATATGGTTCCTATTTTTCTTTTGGTTGATCCTTCTCTTGGCTTTATACCTCAAGCAGAGTAAACAATTCCTTATATGCTTTGTGTCCAGACTAACCTTTTACTTTGCAATTGTTAATGCTTCTGTCTTCTCTATGACTTCTACAGGTCAAAGCCCACCATCCAGCAAATATCATCTTCTTCCACATGGAAAACTTCTTATGTTTCTGTCTAGACTGTGAGGTCTTTCAGGGTTGGTGCTGTCTTTGTACTTTCAAAGGCTGTTGTAAAGTCACGCACATAGTGGGTTCTCAATAAAAATGTGTCAATAAATAAAGAAAGTAAAGGTTGGGTCTTGAGGCTGTGGGGGTACTGGTAAGGGCAGGTATATCAACATTTCTTGCCCATGTTATTTCCAAGGAAGCATCAGAGATAAATTCAATAAGCGTATTTGTAAACTCTTGCTTTTTTTCCCAAAAATCAAATATTATACATCCATATGGGATAAATTGTCCAATGAAAATTTTTTTTGTTGTTTAAAGAGCCCTGAACCTGATATGTTAGATGTTGCATATTTTCCTTTTTAAAAGAAAAGCAAAAGTTGCTTTTAAATATGGAAATGACACATAACTCTAGAACAATGCAGACATTAAAACATCATAGAGAAGTGTTGCATGGAAAGTTCTTGAATCTCCAACTCTTTTGCCATAAAGAACAGGTAAATTGATATGTAAAAATGTTGGTGGAAAAAGGGAAGAGAGATGAAAAATTAACTGACATGTTGTACTTACATATTGTTGTGAATGACCCAATAGGAAAAATTAGAGAAAATGTGGTTGGAGGGAAAAAGGAAAAGGATGAAATAGCATCTTTGAGTCTGCTGGAGGGAAGAAAGACTAAGTGTATGTGTACGGGGGGAAGGAGGCACCTGGTTCATGGTGAGGGTTCCACCTTAAAGCTAATTATTGTGAGGGAATGCCACGTGCAGGAACGTCCTAAGCTTGGAGTGGAGACCTGCATTCTCCAGGCATGTTAACTTTTGAAGAGCTCTTAAGGAAACAGAAAGGGCCCTTACATCAGCAGCTTGGGTCCACAAATTGGGGGAAGAACCCAACTTACATTTAGCTCTAGGATAAGAAGCTCTGTCACCTCTATCTACAAAAGAGTGCTCACTGAGAAATTTCTGCTGAAGAGTGTGACTATGGCATGTTCCTCAGTCACTCAATGAGTTTGTGGTTTTGGCTTTTACTTTTTGGTAGAAGAAAACTCTTAGCTTTGGTGATGAATTAGGTTCGGGTGCCATTACGTGTTTTGGGAGAAGATGAAGATTGCATCAGCAGTTCTGGTGTAATCTTGCCCAGACCATAGGCACGAGTGCGAAGGGAACCTTAGCTCTTGATCGTCGTAGCAACACCATGCATGTGGTAGCAACACTGAGTAATATGTGGGCACCTCTGGGAATAGATCAGACTGTTGCTATCTTTTTTTTAACCTAATGACAGTGGCTGGGACTCAATAAGCATCTGCTTGTGACTGCTGGCCTCACCATATGAATGAGAACAAAAGGAAGAATCCACAAGCTTCTAGGATGGTGTTTTAGCTTTTTTAATTATAGCATTATATGAAATAAAGCCTCGCTTTGTAAATAAAGTTGAGGAAGTAGGACAGATTGATTGCAGCCCTAAAGATTAGACTCCCACGCTCTGGGAAGCCCACTTTACCCTCATGCATATAACAACAGAAGGCAAAACTAAAACCTTATTTTTTCTATTCATACAATATATGTCATATTCTGAATTCATCTGACTACCTCATGGACATAGTGAAGCTGATAAAATATGTGTAGCATCTCATTATTTAAGCCAAAAAAAATGAAAATGTATCATGTCTATATGAAGGAGTTTAAAACCATTTAAACACTTACACTTTGTTTATTAATGTTTGGATTTATAACATTGGAAGCCATGATGAATCAAAGAACCAGAGGATTAAATACTATTTCTACAGAAATCTGAATTGTAACTAGATGGTAATATACTCCTTATTTATGATATTTATGATGTCTTCAAAACTGAAAAATAATGTTTTTTGGAATGTTAATTCTGATCTTTGAAGTTTGTTCTCTAGAATGCTGACAAGGCTGTAAACATATATTTATGTGACTATGTTGAACCAAAGATTGTAAAAATGGTAATTCCTCTTCTTGCTATGTTCACCAGCTGGAAGAAGGATTATTGGATGTGGAGTCCAAATCTTGAGCTCTGGTCCTGGTCCAGTTTATAAGTACTAGTGCAAACTTTGGCAAGCCACTTTGTTTAAGGTTTCAGTTTCCTTTTACACAAAATGAATGGGCTGAACCCCAAATCTCTAAGGTTCCTTTCAACGCTAATGGTAGAAGTATTTGATTCTATCCATTTTCCCCTATTGCATGCATTTTTGCAAAGTGGCTAATGTCCAGAGAAGATCAGTACTTTGCTAGACTCAACAAATATTTTTTGATGTATTATATTACATTTGCAAGGAAGGACAATAGGCTTTCATTAAATAAGTAAATCAGCAAGTGGAGACCAGTTCATTGTACAGAGGCATGGTCTACATATTCGTGGAGCAGTCTCAGATATTAACAGGTCACAGAAAAACTAACTGGCCCAGGAAATACTTTTTTATATATCCCAGATTTCATTGATGTGCTTTATATATTGCTATTTTCATAAATTCTAGGGTTATAGAAATCAATTAAAAAATTAATCAAGAAAGACATTTTATTGATAAAAGTTGAAACACCACATGGTTGAATTTTCTAGACTCTTTTCTAGATGTTTGAATAATGAATATCTGCAAGGCAAGAATATGGAGGAATATTGTCTCATAAAGTATTTGGAAATGACTCATTTTGCCATCCCTTCCCTATTCTTCCCAATCAAGCGAATATCTTTAATTTAGAATGCATCTTATTTTAGAAGCTAATTTATTAAACCACCAAAGAGAAATATTTTCTTTATCTGTACATAAATATAACAACACAGGCTCAATTTGATACTTTCTTGCATTACTTATTATCACAAAGGAACTTAACTACATTTGCAAAAACTATTATTAACTTTATTCAAGAAGCCCATAGGCATTTAGGGACAAAACAAAAGCAGTCTTGGACTTTAGTCAAATTATACAAAAAAGTTAAACTTGGGGATAAATGTCTTTATTATGTTTGTTTATTTTTGTTCCTTTTTAAAACAGTGAACTGTGCCTTTCATTATAAAGGAATGCATGCCATTGTGGCTTCATATATAATGTTAATTAGTTATCCATATATGTGTGTATATACCCACACCAAATGCTATTTGATGTACAGAATCAGAGTTCCTTGGAACTTTTACATAAAAAGCTTAAGACCACCCAACATGAACTAGTAATTATTTCAGCAAACAGTAGTATGCTTTTGTTTAGGAAATGTGTGTTTGAGAATGTGTATTTTACTGTGTTCTAAAATGACGGTTCTTTTATTCTCTACAAAAAAAGTGCAAGCTTTGGTGTGAAACTCTGAATCTGACTCCCAAAGAAACATCTCAGGTAAGAAAAATGATAGCCTTCACCTTACAAAGACGGCGTTAGCTGTATGTCCAAGCTTGTACTTTGGGTGTGAGCTAGATTTCTACTTAAATGAAGTGATCGGAGATGAATCCTTCCCCGTTATGTGTACCCACTCCTTCAGAGATGTTAGTGTGAAGACAGACTTCTCTGCTTTTCTCAGTGATTATTTTGTCATCATTTAGTTTGTAGTTTATGTGCTGTCATTCCAGTATTTTGGTTTTTTTGCAATCACATAGTTAAGTAGACCCACTATCTAGAGGAGAATGTAATTCAGACAACTCTTACCTGTACCCTTTCTTTCTCTCTGTGTATATTTTTGAAAGGTTGGCAGATGAATTTTCATACAAGAAAGTGTCTTGAAACTAGAGGAAGAAGAAGTGTCCTGACTTCCAAACAGTAACCAAAGACTTTTTGAAGCATAATGTGTTTGAATGCTATTAAAATTGGGAAAAAAATTAAAGACATCAAAACATATTTTACCCAATTTCTTAAATGTATTTTATTTGCTTGCTGAAATAATTTCCAACTCTTCATTTATGCGTGATTTCATCAGGATTTTGGGCTGAGTGATATTCACTTGTTTATTTAGTCTATTTTGGGTGTGGGTTTATTTCAGGGATGGGTAGATGGAAAGGTGTGTAGGCAGATTTGGCCCGTGATGCACCATCCAACATATTTAGCACTGAATTGCAGAAGAGAGTTAGAAATGGTGGGGGAAAAATTTGTCATTCACACTCTCTGAAAATCTCTCTAAAAGCAAACAGGACAAAATGGAGAAAATGATGTTTTTAGTAATACATCGAGGTAGCTCAAATTCCAAAACTCAGCTTGAAGAGCATAGTTGGTAGCACTATTCCATTAAATTTGAATGTGAATGAAGGGAGATGCTAGGGGTTGACAGAATTTTTTTCTTGAACCTACAAGAAAACTATTTTCCTAAGGTTATTTTTAAAAAGCGTACATAAGGACATATGTCATAGAAAAATAAAACCTGAGAATATGTGTGATATGTTTTAGCTTTTTTTGGTGGGGGGCATACCTGTGGTCAAACTCACAACCTTACGGATATCAGGTAAGCATTTGAGCAGCTGAGCTAAATCCTAGTCTGTAATATCCGTGATCTGGAAGCCATATGCAAACTAGTCCTGTAAAACCCGGTTGGAACGCAGATTAGAAAAATAGTGGCCCTGGAAGAGACTGCATGCATGGACCTAGCATGTCATTTTCATTGTCCCTGAATAGTCCAGGCAATTAACCCCGGAAAACCCAGAATTAGGAGTGAATTAGCTTTTTATTTTCCTTGTGTATAGTTTGATACACTTCCGAGAACTTCTTTTCAGTTCTATTTTTTCCATCTGGAGTGGGTCGGTCCCCTGGGGAAAGTGGCACATAACACTTCTGCTCCTAATCCAGGCTCTGTAGAGCCGCAGTGCTTCCATCCTAACTGAGAGGACCACGGGGGCTGCAGATACTGGGTGAGCAATAGAGTTTCCCGCCCCTTGATCATCTCTTAGCAGAAAGAAGGACCAGCAGAAGCCAGGGAGACAGGGAGTTATCACCAAATTTCAACAAAAAGCGATTGTGATTTGAGTGGCTCCAAGTGAGACACACTGACCTCTTCAGAGGAAAAAGAAGCAAAAGAAAAACAGGAGGAAAAGAAACAGGAGTTTCGGGAAAGAGATTTTCAAACAGAATTGTGAGATGTTGGATCCGAGTTGTTATACTTGCTGGTGCCTCCTGGCCTCTTTATGCTGAAACATACGCATTAATCACAAGGCAACAGGCATGAGGATTATTATGTATTTGCTATTTTGGTCTTTTGGATCTCAAGCATCCTTGGCCCTTCCACACTCTGTCTTGCATTTCCCAGGACTGAAAACTCGTAAAGTACATTTCACAGGCTCACTTGTCTGTTGGGTTTCCACCAGGATCGTCCAAGGAGAGGTAGTGACAGGAGGTAACGAGGCAGGAGGAAAGAAGGCGTCTCTCGTCTTGCTTTTGTCCCTGCAAGCGTGGCTTTGCAGGTAACTGGTGCACGTGCAACAAAGGTGTCAGTAGCTGCCACACTGGCAGAGGCGAGGGACCTTCATCTGCGGAAGTGGAAGAACTTCCGCTCCAGTCGTCTTGGGGGGAGGCACATTCACGGGCCCCCGTGACACTGCCCTGTTGGTGTGGCCAGGCCCGTGGGTGGGGTGGCTTACTCTAGTTGTCAGTTCCTGTCTGCCACACCGGGTCGTTTTCCTTTTGCCCTTCTAATCCACGCACATTTTTATCTGCTGTTTGAAGTCTGTACCCTGAAGTATGGACTGGATTTCAGCCAACTGCAAAGCAGTAAAATAAAGGAAGCGATGAACATCAGGGACAAGGCAGAAAAGGCACAAAAAGAATAAAAATCTATTCTATGAAAGGATTTATTCAAGGAGACAGAAGATAGTCTTGTAAAGAATATTCCAGGTTCTCAAATAAATTGTAGCTGACAAAATTTGCTTCAAATTTCACAGATCAAAAAGATATGAAAGTGCAAAAATGGAGAAACTACCATAAAGACATTTTTAAAAATGCATAGAAAAAATAGTGGCAGAATTTAGAAAGGAAATAAGAAGGAAACATAAACCAAGGCAGAAAGAAAATACTGCTGGAAGCAGTAAATGAACTCAACTAAAGATTAGCAAGAGAATTCACATGAAGCACATTTAAAAGGCTAGAAAAACAATGATAGAGCTGATACTGAGATACCAAATAAATTAGAAACTATGACTGGTTAAAAAAAGACTGTAGAAAAAATAGAACAGATAATAACAAAAATACTGGAGAAAATGTTCTTGAAATGAAGCAGTAGTTGAATCTGCAGAACAAATGAAGCCAGGACACAGTGTGGTAAAATTATTTAATTTTAGTAAAGAAGAAAGAATTATATGCGGAAAAAAAACTCTAAACAGATCAATAGGAAAAAAAGTGTAAACACATTATGATATACTTTATAACATAACACAAGCAGAAACTTTTAGGAAGAAAAGTAAGAGAAAGTTCACGCTACCCACCTGCTGACAAAGCAGAGGTCTAATAGAAACGGTGGATCTGAATGTGTGATTTAATGTTTTATACTTATGTAGAATTACATTAATGTTGATCACATAATTTTATATGATCAGTTACCTATAAGACTTTTTTAAAAAAAGAATAGCACTTATAATAAATATGTGATTATCTAAATCGGAATAATGAGGACTCTTCCTTGCTTCAGAAACAAGATTTTTCTAAAACAAGACAGAAGAGGTAACATTTCCAGATCTGCCTGTAGGGAGCTTTATTTTAATAATAAATCAAGCCCATAGAGAAAATGTCAAAAGAAAGTAAAAGAAGAGCCAGGCACACTAGAGCTTTATTTTATTTTATTTTATTTTATTTTATTTTAATCTTTTCATTCTGCTACATAGGAAAACCATCAAAGTAGACCAGAGAGTTAGGCACATAATTATAACTACTGCAGCCTATGAGACAAAGCCAAAAGAACCCTCACAGAAATGCCCGCGACAGAAATCCGTTTCATGTTCCAGGGTTCCTGCTGGGATGACATTCTTTGCATTTTGTTAATTTAGGCTGTGTTATATGATGTTCTGCTAATGAATGGAATAAATGTATCTACATGGTAAAAACCAAGCATTTTTTAGCCTTTATTTAGGAGAGTACTGCATGAAAGCCTGCGTAGCACTTCTATTAAAACCCACAATGTTGATGGGTTTAATGCTAAAATCTAAATATTTCTTTGAGGGAAAGTCTAAACAACCAAACAAAAGACATATTTTGCATGCTTAGAGGGTTTACATTTATGTGCACGAGTGCGCTAGTGTATACTCACACACACACACGCACATGCACACACACACACACACATACGCAAGGAGTGAAGTTCAGTGTCTTCAATTGCTTTTGTTAGCCACTGCTCACACCTATAAGGTTAAAAAAAGAATCAAGAATTTTTTTAAAAAAATCAAGAAATTTGAGAAACATTTGGTTTATAGATTCATCTAAGTTAAAAAAATAACACAAGACTGAAAAATTTTAATTGTATTGTTATAGGCCAGAAAATTAATCAACACTGTAAGAAGAATGAGCATTTTCTATGCTAATAAACCCAAGGCCAAAAGGGTTTTAGAGAAACAAAAATAATCCCAAAAATATTTGCTTAGTTTCTTGTCAAAAATCTAATCACTGGGCTGTATAGAATGAAACATAATTACATTGTGATAGGTATAAGAGGTAACAGCCAAGACATAGTGTGTCCACTGAAATAGGTAAATGTACATTACATCAATATTGTAGTACTTTGTATAAATTTTAAACTTGTTTACTTCATTTATGTAAATGTCCATTGATAGGTCATTCAGAAAAAAAAACTGGAGATATAAATACATTTTATTAAGATAAAGTTTGTCATTATAAGTCATAAATATTTTAGATTTTACTTATTGAGTGAAATCATTTAAAGGATATGTAGTAGAAAGAAATTATGCTTTGAAAAGTATTTTTTTCTTTTAAACTGTTTCACTTTAAATGCCTCTGCTTGTCTGTGAATACGGTGGATAGGTGTGAATATGTCCATCAAGTGTTAATGTAAACAATTCACATCTGTAGGGATCCTAACATTGCATTGGCCTCTGTATTTAATTTGGCTGCTGATACATAAAGACACTTTCATGCAGAGAAAAGTTTCCTGTCTTCTTTTGTTGTTACAGGACTCTGTCTGCTCTTTTTTCAAGTTATCTGCAGTGGTATCTAAGTAGATATGTTAAACATATCTTTGACGTCTTTAGCCATTTCTTCATTTACGTAACACCTCTGAGTTTTAAGGAAAAGATTTCTTGTTAAACTGAGAACTTCTTTTTGCTAATTCTGCTTAAGCAAGTTAGTATTTGCAACTGTATCCAATCAGATTTAATGACTGATGATGTGCTGTGTCACTTTTCTATAATTGAATAACTGAATATAAAGCACTGTGGCCTAAATTTCATTCAGGAGGAGACATATTTGAATATTTCATCACAAGATGGTGGTAACATGTTTACTTTCTATTCCATTTAAACATAGTCATAATACTATTTAGCAAATCTACGGAAAATGAAAGCCACAAAGAATCTCAAATGTCCTTTGAAAGGATTAGTTTAAATTCTAAAATATAAAACATCAGTCTAGTCAATCAAGACATGGGATCTGATTTTCACCTCATATGTTTTCTGCTACTCCACTGTGAGACTCTATCAGTCAAGATAGGCCAGACTAGGAATTGACAAACCAGGGCCTCGCACACAGAACCTATTTTATCAGAATCAGAATCATGCATGGGACGCCAGCAGGAAGAACCAAATGCCTGCCCTTTCTGGCATGGGTGCTGAGAGAGGAGAGGTGCTAACGCCTCCCCCCTCCCCAGTAAGCAGCTGGCTGATCCAGAGAAACAGAGGCTGCCATGACAGCTGTTGAGGTAAAATACAACTTAATGCTTGCAGTATTTCACTGACTTTGCAGGTCTGAGGCAGGTAGTCTGACTGTCTATACAGAGGGTAGCATCTATGGAAGATCTCCTTCTGAAGGTGGTAGCCATTGTTAATTCCTTATTATCTTGTTTTAAAGCACTGTGTCATTCTCATTGTTTTATTTGGCTGGGTTTTGTTCTGTTTTGTCTTGTTTGATTTTATTATATCCGATGGTATGGACAACTATTTCGAAGATAGCAAGATATGTTACGCAGCCATTTTGGATTTACTATTACCTTGTTTTGAAGTCCTGTATCGATTGCATTCATCGCTTTGTTTTTATTGGTTCTATTCTGTTTCTGCTTTGTTTGATTTCACTGTGTCTGAAGGTGTGGGCAGCTATTTTGAAGACAACAAGAGGCATTATGGTAACTATTGTTGCTTTCCTATTACCTTGTTTTGAAGTCCTGTGTCACATGGTTTTGTTTTGATTGGCTTTATTCTGTTTTATTTCATTTGGTTGTATTCTCTTTAAAATAAAAATTACAAAATAAAACCCCTATTTTATCAACACTGACAGTTTTGTAAATAAAGTTTTATTGGGATACAGTCTTGTCTATTCCTGTGTTCCCCTCCCATACTTGCTTTCACATGTAGTGGCCAGGTTGAGTAATTTCCTGTGAGATCTTCTGACCTGTGTAGCTGGCCCTCACATGAAATGCTTGCCCCTTTGCAGTCTGGACAGCACTGCAGTGATGGACAGCAGTGTGTCTGAGCACAAGGACACTTCTTACTTGCCATGTGTGACATATGTGCATGGCTGTACTGTTAGGGTTAGGGTGAACCTCACACGTGCTTCCAAGGGCAGAGGACTTGCAGGAATCTTACTTAGATGTTACACGTCAACTTCACTCATGTTTCATTGGTCAAAGCAAGTCACATGTCTCTGCTTACTCTCTCTCATGCTTAGCAGGAAAATGAAACACTGCCATGCATGTATTTGAAAGAGGAAGTAAGATATGCACAGAATGACGATAACAAATACCAAAGATAAGTTATCTTACGATTTGAAGGGTAGTTATCATAATCTTAAATCACTGAGGTAGTAATAATCTGGCCTGGAAAGCTAAGCATGAGACACAAATTTACAATAAAATTGTAATGTATGAAGCAGACACAAAATAACATCTATTATTCACATTGCAAGCAAAGAACTTAAATGCATCTATAATATATATTTATAAGATAATATTCTATGTTAATTATTAATGGACATCTGTAATGATTTTACAATCAATACTGTAAATTAGAAAGAGGTGATTAAAGATGTTACATAAAATATTTAAGCCACATGGTGGTTACTGCTATTTCAAAATTGTTTAAAACTTTAATGAAGGCTGGAATAGTTTTCTAGATCTATATAACACACCATGGATAATAAACTTGACAAAAGTTAGATAGTTGAGTTGTTAATTTTGCTTACAAGCATACATTTTAATGCCTTGCAAATTTTCAGTGTCATTAATGTAGAAAAATAGAAAGGTCTATTCTAGTTTTATGACATAGGAAAAATAATCTATTTAGTTAATTTTTATACATCGTTGGAAAGCACAAAGGGGAAGCTGACTGCTGTTTAAAGTCCTGTGTGTTTCCTCTACTCAACAATAAATCATTAAAGTGAAAACTGAAAATAGGTTATTTATGTTCATTCTCTCATTCATTCAGAACTAAACATTATCGGGAAAGAATGTCTCCACAGAGTGCAATTTTATAGAAAATAATTTTCCTCCCATCACCTTGACTGTTCCACCCTTCTATTAAACTTATTCTTTCTGTTCCACCCTTCTATTAGACTTATTCTTCCTTCCTTTGAAGGAAATTCTGGAAGGATCTGTGACTCTTCTAGTCACATAGTAAGAATTCTCCTGCTGCTCACAGGCACAGAAAGCATTGTGTAACTGTTGTTTTCATTCTCATGTAAAACTCGATCTCTGAGCTTAATAGGATATTAATGCTTCCTTAGTTGGTTTCCACTTCAGCCTGGAACCTGTAGAGTTTTGGAAAGAGATTTTATTCTTTGCCTATTTCTGTTTGTTTGTTTATTTGTTTTCCTGGGGCTAGAGGTGGCCAGGAGCAGGAAGAGTTAGAGATGGGGAGATTCTCACTGGATTCATTCTCTCATATGTGCCTCATTACTTCTGCCTACAGCCCCTTCTCAAATACTCACTCACACTGTTTGCAACACGGATAATTGTCTCTGCTCGTTGGCCACCATGCCATATGCATGAGGGGTCTGCCTTGCTTGTTAGCTTCACATCACTGTCTCTGAGAGTCCTCTGGGACTGGGAAAGCAGCTCCATTCTGGATACTTCTTTGCAGGCTTCCTTGTGACCTGTAAGAAACAGTCTGGAGGAACTGTCCTCTCTCTCTCCGAGCCCAGTGTGACAGCCACAGCTGCTTGAAGTTTGATTTCTCTAGTGTGCTTCCAAGAGGAGCCCCATCCGCCCAGACCTGATCGATCGCATCAGTGGTTCTTCAAGCTCTTCTCCAAAGCTTAATGTGAGAGGGAAGAATGCATGCTCTGGCTCTGGCTCTGGCTCTGGCTCTGGCTCTGGCTCTGGCTCTGGCTCTGGCTCTGGCTCTGGCTCTGGCTCTGGCTCTGTCTCTCTCTCTCTCTCTCTCTCTCTCTCTCTCTCTCTCATGCTTTTTCTTCCAATATTTTGTTAGGCTTTTAATAGGACTGATGTGTGTGGATCAGACATCTCTTTTTATTTTGATGGACTAACAAATTACACTGAGGTAAGCTGACTGCAAACCTTGATATTTTGTTCTAGGCCTTAAGTAGCATCAAACGATCTTATGGTAACATGAAACGTGTACTGCACAGTTATGTGCACCTGGCACATGGCATTTGTTAAGCAGAAGGACATTCTGAATAAGCCTAGCCGTCCACGACGGGGAACAAGGCTGACAATTAGCACACACAGCTGCAGTGAAAGTGTGGTTCCAGAAGTGCTATAAGTAAGAGAAGGAAGAATTAGAACTTGCTATGGTGGACCTAGATTCAGTTGTGGGTTCGTGACACAAGTGCTTCTTTTAGGATAAGGTTAACACAGAATCAACAGAGGTCATGGCGTGTCCTTGACACCCTGTATCAGAGGCACAGGGTACTTCAGGCTTATAGGAGAAGAAGAGAACTCCATGTACCAGGAAACCAGAGGAAGCCAGTATGAGGAGAGCAATGAATGGAAAGGAAAATGATGATAAATAAAACCCTAATTATTTAACACCTAATTTTTGCTGGGCAATTTAACAAATGCTTTACCGCTTAGATTCTATTTTAGTCTAGCAAGGTGTATCAAATATGTTCTTGGGTTAAATTCACTTTGTCGTTGAGAAAATGAAGACACACATGGAGAGGGTAGCAATGTGCAGCATTCCTAACAGGATTCACATATTTAAATAAGATTATTCACGTCCCTGTAGCTCACACATCAAACCAGATTTTTTTTAAACTCAAACTGCTTCACATGAAAACAGAGAACAATAAGAAATAACAAATGGAAAAGAGTTGGTCTCCTTTAGAACATGGTCTTTGGCCCATCACGCACCTCCTGGCCTCAGAAGTATAGTCGCCCCATCTTTATTTTGGTTCAAAGCCAGCAGAGTGTGAGATGGGGGCTCTGGACAGGCCATTTGTTTGGGAAGTGATAGAAGAAACAGGAGAGAAGAAAGCAAAGGTCGTGAGGAAAATCCAACATAAAAAGTGGATTATGAAGGCCCCTGGGACGGGAGTGGAGTGTGAGTCAGCCAGAGAAGCCAGCAAAAGGCTGAGAATCACCTCCACAGCTGCCATCCGGGGGTGAAGGCCCAAGTGGTGCTTCTCATGGTACAGGCTGCTGGTCAGTGTCCCTTCCCAGAATACTTGTTACCAGTCCCTGATGAAGAAAATCAACTGTGGAAAGCTAGGGGCACCCTGAAGAATCCTTCAGAGCAACCTGACATGGCCGCAAGCCTTCCGTATGTGATTTTACAAAAGTGAACGCGCTGGCCTGCTGTGCAAGGGGAAAGAGAGAACCGCGCAGAAGGGAGGAAGCTGGTTCTCTATCACAGACCCTTTGAGAAGCCCCCAGCTGGTTCTCCGCTAGCTCTTTCCCCTTCTTGGCAGAGGACTTGCTCTGGGATGATTGGCTGCTCTGTGGGCTCCTGTGGGTTTGGAGGAGCTCGTGGGTTCCAGTGGGGTAACGCCTACCCAAGGCGGAAAGTTCTGGGGTCCAGGGAGCCCGAGCCCACGTGGAATCAGCCCTGGCAGCTGCACTTGAAGTTTGCAGCTGAGGGGCTGCCACGCACGTTGTCAGCAGCTGGAGCTATTGCTGCCCACCCTCCTTCCATGGGACTTGCTTAGAGTCCAAAGTTTCCCCTGGAAAACACATCACGCAATAGCAAAGACTGTTGAACACTTAGGAAAGTCTCCTGCCCGAAACTGAAAAAGTGCTTATGTAGGGACCTACACTAGCACAATGCTGACAGCGGCTGCCTCTTTCCATTTTGACCTCTGGATCAGAGGCCCACCACTTTTTTGGCTGCAGGAGCAGGTTTCATGGATGATAGATGACCCCTGTTGCACAGAAAGTGTGTGTGTGTGTGTGTGTGTGTGTACTGGGATGAGAAGATTTGGGATTTTTCAAGCACATTGCATTTCCTGTATACTTTACTTTTTTATTATTGTTATTGCATTGTGCATTTTATTTCTTTATTTCGCCACTAGATTTGCATAAGTATTGCCCCACCCGGATCCCTCACTTGAGCCGTTCACAGCGGATTTTGAACTCCTCCGAGAACCAGATGCCTCTCACGCCTGCCTGGCCTAAGGGGAGGAGACTTCGGTGCTGTCATGAGCCCTGAGGTTGGCTGCTGGTGCAGAGGAAGCTGTGGTCAGTGCTGCTCATCTGCTGTGCCATCCTGACCAGTCCGGGGGTTGGGGACCCCTGTTCTAGATGTTGCAGTCACTGGATCGGAGCCTCAGTGGACCTGGCAGATTGGCCCTTGTTTCTGCTCTGCGCATCTTTTTCTATCTGTGACTTCCTCCAGTGACCCTGCACGGTCCATACATCTTACTAGCGGGCACGTTAGCCCTGGGTCTATTCTGAAGCCGGCAGTGACAGTGACACCTTTCTGACCATAATGACTGCTGACCATGACAGTGACACTGAGGATTTGGGCCTGCAGCTTCCTGATCTTTGAAGAAGCAATGACTCTCTAAGAAGCTTACATGTGTCAGGGAGTTCTGAAGTCTGTTCTGAAAGCTCAATTTAAATTCCATTTCTTTGGTCATCCTAACCATTCTCTAAGCTGCCTTATGCTACAGTAAAGCTTTTTGTTACGGAAATAAGCCAGAGAGGATTCTGTTAACCAAACTGACCTACACAATTAAAAGTCTCAGCTGCAAAGAAAATAAGTTATTTCTGGGGAAATCTTTCTGACTCTGTGATCTCAGATCATATTACATGTCACATGGGATTCAGCCTAAAATGTGTTTGCCCTTAGAAGTCTCTCTGAGCTGTTATCATGTTGAGCAGTAAGGGGAGAGTACATGTATAGTCCTCAGGTAATTTCTTAGTAGCTTTCTCTTTTCTTCTAAACAAAAGTGATGCTTTTTAAACCCTGGTATTCAGTAGGGATTAGTCAGTCTTATCACATGGTTTCCATCTTTTGACTCATAACTTCATGTTGACAAGATGGCTGCTGTGTCCCAGCATCTACTCTCCCCCATCATTCAAGGTGAGATCTCAGGCAAAGGCACATCTTAGTTGAGTCTTTTCCTTTGCTCTGTCTCCTTTCTAGTTGTTCTCCCAGTTTACCTATCCTTTCCTGCCACCATTTCAGGCATCACAACTTGACCTTTCCTAGATGCAAAGAGAACATACCATTCAGTTTTTATTTTTAATGGGGTTATCGAGGTAAACGGAATCCAGTAAGTAAGTAAAGACCCTGCTGGAATGATATTGAGCGATGCCTGCTGCTTTATCCACTCACAAATCCTAGCATATCAAAAACAAGTTCTAGTTTTTCTTTCTCTGATGCTCTATCAATGTCACTTCTATTTCCTGCCCTTTAAAAAAACCCAAGCTAATTTTCCTGGGGCAAATTTGTTCAAAAGAAATTTATTGTCCCCCATGTTTTCAGATGAATAAAACAATTTTGGGGATATGGAGTTTATTAGCGGAGGATTTGAAGAGGTGGATTATCATGAATAATTAGCAAAGAACTTCTGACTTTGCCTCTCTCAGTTTCACTTTTCTATCCAACCACCTATTTTATATCTATGATTTTCCTGATAGACTGTCTATAGGTCTATCACCTGTAATATCTATTTTTTTTTTCAGTACTAAGATTAAATTCAGGGCCTTTTCACTGAGCTACATCCTTGGTCCTTAAATTTTTTTTTTTTAAATTTTGAGAGAAGGTGTGGTTAAATTACTTAGTAGCCCAGGCTGGGCTCAAATTTATGATCCTCCTGCCTCAGCCTCCCAGTTACAGGCATTGGATTATAGGCATGCACCATGACGTCTTGCTCTATCCGTTTATGTTTCATAATTTTACACTATAAGATGGTTTGGTATGAACAAGATGTTGAAGCATGACTTGCATAGAGTTGATTATACTTATTGCATGTGATCTGTTTCTTAAGTAAGAAAAAAAATCCTCCATAACTCAATATGATGAAATGTATTATTTCACATAACCCTATTTTATTAAGATTAGAGAACACAGTGCTATAACCTAATCTTAATTCTATAGGAGATGAAAAGTGAAAAATTTAATTTATTAAACATCTATAGATTATATTTCTTTTGAAACCAATCTGAAGCCTTGTAAATCATTTCACAGAGAGTACTGCCAGTCAATAATTTGTGAGAGCAAAATAGTATTTGCATGGACATCAGAATTCATATTTATTTTTAACTGAAATGTGTTTGTCTGTATGACTTTGAAAAATGTTGAACACATTACCACAAGTAATGACATGTTTTCTTAGCTAATGCTATACCTGTGAATACCCCTGGGGGAAAATACTGTTTCTTTAGTATTTATAATGTAAACAAAGCTCAATATAAATGAAAGCATCAATAAAACCATTTCTCCAAGCTAAATTTTGACTCCATAAGTCATAATTGGCAAGGTCCATTTTTCTGATTTTCTTTAGCCAAATTGTATTACTTAATTTGCATATATATTCTCTACATGTGGTTTCGATGTAGATGAATTAGGCAGCATCCATACATCAGTGTCTGCCAAAACTCAAGCACAGCCTTATCGCCTCTGATTAGTTGTTTGCAGCCCAGAGCTGAGTGAATGGAGACATTAAATGTGAAAGGGGGTTAATTTTTAAGTTGTTGAGTTGAAATGTAAATGAATTCATGTTTATGAAAGTGTAATACATTTACAGCAATCAGTCAAGGAATATTCACCAAATGTCTACCATAAGTCCGCAATTGTGCCACTAATTATGACAAATTTCTAAACAGTGATAAGTGGACAGTACTCTGAAAGAAACTGCAATGCAGTTTGCAAATAAAACTTCTGAAATTATTGGAATGTTTATAAGCAATGCTAAGACTAACAGTGCTACCACTGGTAGTATTTCTACTACTATTAGAGAAATAGTGGTAGTCATACTAGTGCTAATATACAACAATGGCTGTAGGTATGATTTGAACTCAAGTAGTGGCTGCATGTGATTTTCAGCTCGTGCTGTGCTATGCCCTACTCCTTGAGGCAGTGTGTAATGCTAATGAATGGATTTTCTGGAACGAGTGAAGTCAATACCTTGATTGCTAAGTTATCTAAAATATGGAGTAGTTTAGACATTGTGCTATGATTATTTCCCCTATTTGAATATCTAAATATGCATTTGCATGTTTTATTTTTCCCTCTATCCAAGGATAAAGCCATTTAATAATTCTGGTCAGTTGGTTGGTTGAAGACAGGAAGACTTGAACAGACAAGTAGAAGATACGCTAAAATAGTTTAATTAAAAGCCCCTACATTTTGCTTATCTCTATCAATTTATTTATTATTTGCTGAGTTCCAACTATGTATCAGTCACATAGTGTGTAGCAGGCGCTTGGCAAGAATCATCACTAATTTTTCTAACAATCCTTTAAAATAAATGACAGTTGAGGGCTTTTGATTCTGGGAGATTTAGTAACAATCTACCTTTTTTATTATTGAAGTTATTTATATAACTCATAAACCCAACCCAGTCTGCCTGATTCACTAGCTCTTTTAGTGCTAAGTTGGTTCCATAGGAAAATTTAGTCATTTTAGCTGGGAGTGGTGTCACAAGTCTATAATCCCTGCAATCTAGGAGGCTGAGCCAGCAGCACTGTGAGTTTGAGACCAGTCTGGACAACTTAACAATTTAGCGAGAATCTGTCTCAAAAAAACTGATCAAGCTGGACATGGTGGCACATGCCTGTAATCTCAGCACTCAGGAGGCTGAGGCAGGAGGGCTGCTGAGAGCTCAAGACCAGCCTGGGCTACAAAGTGAGCTCAAGGCCAGCCTGAACTGCATACCGAGACCCTGTCTCAAAAAAGAAAAAAAAAAAGAAAACATAAAAAAGACTATGAATGGAGCTTTGTGTGAAGTCCCTAAATTCTATCCCTAGTACCATTAAAAAAATTTTTTTTTAATTTTGTGAGATTTCGGTTGTGTTCTCAGTGGCGATGTCACTGCACAGGAGACCTGACGGGTCATAACAAAGTCAGTGAAGCCCAGCAGTGTACCAGTTGTGCCCCACAGAACTCAAAGGCTCTACGAGAAGGCTCAGCAGCACAGTTGAGGGGTAAGGAGGAGGCCATGCAGGTGAGGATGTGGACCCTGAACTCACGGGTCAGTAGCGACCTGTCTTTTTATTTAATGGAAAATGTTGGCCAAGGGTGGTGCCATAGTTTCTTTGGGAAATTATAAGAAAAGGAATTGCTGTTTGCCTAACTGAAAACCTGCTTCCCTTGGCCTGCAGGATCATAGATTATACGTGGTCAAATCACCTTGGAGACCCATCTTCTGGGGTCCATTTTTCTGAGTAAAATTCTTACCCATATCCATGTTGGGCATGCACTGCCGTGGTGATGGCTTTTTATTAAGCCCCATGACTTGACTGTAAAGGAATAAAACCCGACTCACGCTGTTCATGTGTCTCTGATCCATTTCTACTGGCAGCAAAGCAGAACTCAACGCTGTGAGTTACAGAGCAGGTCAGTGGACTTGGGTGGGTGCCTAGAGGCTTTCCTTTTCTTCCTTCTCTATCTCTGCAAGGCAAAGAAAGGCTTCTGCTCTCTCACAGTTCTGCTGCTGCTCTCTGGGGAGGTGGACAGTAAACTGGGGCTGTGTCCCCAGGTATGTGGCATTCACGGAGCATGAAGGATGTGCACAAGGCAAAGTTTTAGGGTGTTACAGGGGATGCTTTGAAGGGATTCATTTCTGGGGACTCATCCCCAGGATGCTTTTCTGTTTCCTGAGAGCCACCCGAGGGTCCTCCTGCGGTTGACATTCTGCCTCTGCCCTCACGGTTCTTTCCTCTGCCTTCCAAGGCCAGGCTGCGCGGTGTTGAGGATGACTTGGGTGTTATGCACCCGTCTGGAGTCCGTGAAATGTCTTTTATCCAGAGCAACCTTAGCTGCGGCAGAGTTTCCTAGATTTTCTCTTAGATATGTGTCAGGGGGAAGAGTGACAGAAGAAACAATGTACTTTGATCTGCAGCAGGAAGCTCTGAATTAAGAAAGCCCAGGGTGAGGCCGTGGGAGTGGTGACTTTTAAAGCTCCAACTAGTCGACTGTTGTCAAAGAATACGTTGCTTCTGAATGCAAATTTAGGAAAAGTTTCACAGACTGAACTTTGGGAAAAGAAACTGCCGCGTGACTCATCTAGACGACAAACTCCTGGCCACCCTGTCTGCACTTTCCATCTCTGTCTGTCTATTCATCTGTCTGTCTGCCTATGAGTGTATGTGTGTATATATGTATGCATGTACAAATCTACCATCTATCTATGTATTATCTATCTGCCTATCTATATTTAATTTTAAGGAAGAGATAGTTTAAGTATAAAAAATAAGTATTATAGTCATGTATTTTGATACAAAATTTGGAAAGAGACAGAATTTTAAAACTATGTGAAACTGCCATACAAAACACTTTCCTTACCTATATATTCATATTTTATACAAGTTTCTCAGCAAATAAACTAATAACCAAGTAGAGGTAGAATTATTCCTGCTACATTCTAGGGATAAATAAAAATTTATTTAAACAGAAAAATATCACCCCCATTTATCTCATTAAATGATGTATTTTAACAAGATATACTCTTAGTTCTTTAATTTATGAAAGTTTATAATAGAGAGTTTTGTCATGATATATTAGTAATTTTGAACATTAAAATTGTTCAAAAGTCAGGCTATATAATTGTTATTTAGTGGAATTTCTTCTCCCATTATTACATAATTTTCTAGTATATAACTCTATCTCCAGATTTGATTACTATCTGTATTTACTTAATAATATTTTAGAGCTAATTATTTTTTTAGTTTGAAACCAAATATGTGTAAATTATTATTTTATACTCCCCTTTAAAATACTACTGTTTACCTTGTTTTTCACTTAAAATATCTAAGGATATACCATAGTTTAATGTATAGTGAGAGATGTGCTGAGATAATGTTCTTTTATATGATTGTATCCTAGTTTAATTGAGTTTTTATTGATAACATTTTTTTCTACTTTTTCAAACTGGAGATTAATGACTTGATGAAGTCCAAAGTAAAGTGAAATTTATATTTATATTTTGGTTACAGTGAATTACATTAGTTAATAGGATACCTTTTCAAGCATAATGTTTCATTATACCACATTAAATTCTGTAGTGCAATTAAATAAAAAAAGTACTTTCAAAACTGTCCTAACATTTTGGACAGATAGAAAAGCTACACAGCTCATATATTTTTTTAAAAAGATGGTAGGATGGCAAATCTATATGGTATTTAGATTTCATTGGATACATTTAAAAGAAAATGTGTAATTTCTAGTGCACATGCATATACATAATGAATTTTAAAATAAACCTAAGAGAGAAAATTATGAATGGCTATTTCCAAGTGAGCAAGAATGTAAACAGCTTTTAAACACAGATTCTCTTGAGGATGAGGAGTTGGCCCCTCCCGGGCGCTGCTGAGCACTCCCTGGGGAGTTGGCCCCTTTCCCAGCTGCCTCTGTGCCCATTGCTGGCTTGGTCCCCTTGTCACAATGAAGCCTAGGTGGGTGCCATCACAGACGCCCTCCTCCTCTCAGCCTTCACAAAGCCTAGACCTTCTGTGACTTTGCAGACCTTAGAATTTTGGGTTCCTATTCATGACTCTTCTATCCTGAGATTGGTTATTTGAACTCAGCTCTCTGCTACAAATTTCTATTTTCTACCAATGTTCTACTGAAAAATAGCACAAAATGCCCCATTATCCTTATAGACTCAAACTGCTTAGGTGACTTCTACTGGCATTTTCTTTTGTAATTCTGAGTTTGTCTTCAATTGGCTTCTATTTCTGAGATCTATTCACACAACTCAATATCTTTTGATCCTCTGCAGTTTTCTCAAAAAGAAAAAGAAACATCTAGGAAAAAAATTTTTTTCTTTTTTATAAATGGCAGAAATTACTCAATTGTTTTCTGATCCTCTTCCTACTATACTTCATAGCAAAATGATAACAGTTTTCTAAATCAAACAATTGAAATTTAAAATCTCACATCTCTGGTTATATATATCAAAACCACTTTATATTAGATTATTATAACGTAATGGCTTTTTAGGGTCGTTTTGCAAGTCTTATGTACGTCAGTTTAATTTCTGAAATATTTTTATTTGGCTTCCACCCCTTAGTCCAAAGAAATGAATATTCCAATTTTATTGGAAAGATCATCAGACAGTACTAGAATTAAAAAAAAAATACACTGCATGGGTGTTTCAAAGGTTTTACAGTCACGTAGAAAGCAGCATTCTTCCGTCTTATTTCCGTCACTCTCTCCAACAACAATAAAAGAAAATTTCATGGACTTCAGCAGGCATTGGGACTGCTACAGATCGCTTGGAATTATGTGATCATAAGAATTACGCCTCTACATATGCTGTCTGACTGTGAGTATGATGCTTGTACAACTCCTCTCCAAATGAAAACCCAGTGTTTCACATTTTATAGCTTTTCACCTTGGCTAAAAATAAAGTGGCAAACATATGCTTCTAGGCTGCCTACGTCTTATACTTGCATAAAGCTGATATAGTTCAGGTTCTGTGGTTTCCAGTGAAGCGGAGGAAATTCTGATGCATTGTGATCATTTGAAGATGAATTCCCATGATAGCAGGAATTTTCTGGGGCTTCTCTCTCATCTGTTTATCAGATGTCTTGCCATAGGTGTAAAACTGTAGATGATGCTTTAGGCAGGGTTTGGCTGATGTAAATTGAATAAGTAACTCAAGTGGACATATGGTCTAATAGAAGTAAAAAGCATTTATAAAAGGAATCTAAAGAAGATAATATGTCAGAGAAGATCAGATGAGTTGACCACTGAGGAGAGAGGTATAAAGTACAAATAGACAAATTTCTGGAAAATTCTCAGAGCAATAAAGCCACTGAAGATCCTCAAGGTTTGTGGAGCAAAATGGCTCAAGTAGGAACAGGTTTTGTGGCTTAGGCTTCTACTTAGGATGTGATTGCATTTTCCCATATAATTAGATGCCTAATTTTGTTCCTACACTTAGTGGATACATTTACAGCACCGTGTAATTGTGATTTATTTCAAAGCTATTCTTGATGTGGACCCACCACTGCTTACATATCAATGTGCCATGTTTAATTACTAGAACTATTTGTGATGTTTTCTGACTTGCTCAAACTAGATTTTGAGTAACTTAAAAGGCACTTAATGTTGCTCTTTCTAAGGAGCAACTAAATATTAAAAATTTGTATGCACCTCCAATTAAGCCACAAAGGTAATGAAAACTCACTAGCAAGTCTGAAAGTGAAGACATTGGTCGGAGGAGGTAATTTTTTAGTGTTCAATCTATTAATTAGAAAAAGAAATCCTTGCCCTTTGTAATCAGTACTTTCTAATGTTTTACTTTAAAGGAATAATTAAGAATACATACAAGGATTCAGATGCAAAGTTATTCCAAGCCACATTGTTGAAATGAGTGAAAAGATGAACCAAACAGTAAAGTTCACATATTATAGAATGTTGCAGGCCTACTAAATGATAGTGTAGGGGTGTATTAATTGGTGTGAGAAAATTTATTATTAAATATCATTAGCAAGAAGTCAGTTGTTTTATGATTCTGATTGTGGAATGAATAAGCAAGTAGACAAACACCATTATCTACTTCGTTATATAAGAGAGAAAATGGGGTAATTGTCTATAAGTTATTAACAGTGATTTTCCCTTCCATATGAAAAGTTTCTTTTTCCTCTACAATGAGTATGTTTTGCCTTACGCTGATCTCCCAAAGCCTTATCTCATTGTCAGTTCTCTTCTAGAAACCTTTGATTTTAAAACTTTGATGAGGAAGGCACTTACAGGTAAAGATTTAACGACTTGAAACTGAAATTTTGGAGTTTCCCAAAGCCTTTCTGACCTGGAGCCTGTGCCAAGACTGATATTCCACTGTTTATAGAAAAACTCCTTTGTCATTGGCTGCTACTTTTGTTCCGAGCTGTGCTGATTAAGTGGTACTTATATTGAAGCGGTTATTGGATGGATTTAGTGTTAGTCTTTTTTCCTGCTATTAAAAAAATACAATCTGTAATTCCCATACCATAGAAATATCAAAGCAAAGATGTTAGGTAAGAAACAAAGAGAAACATTAAAATCTTCACTCTGTCAAATTTCTAGCTATGCCTAAGGATACATCCAGGGGAGGCTAACTACACCATAACCACAAACGATTCAATAATTACTGTGCTTAAGTCTCTCTCAGAAAGCACTGTGGGGATTTTTACATAGCCTCTGGGATGCTGCTGATTTCTGTACAAATTAGAAGTTAGCTTTCCACAAAGAACTATCTGGCCTTTTCTAACGGCATCTTATTTCAACACACACATTTTAAGTTTTTCTTGATCTTATCTCATTACTTCTTCATTAACTGCACAATAATAAGGAAATCCTGCTGGGAAACTATTCATGAATACTAGAAGCATAATTTCCAACCTTATGTGCTCATAGAAGTATCTGAAGTTTAATTACTCTTTGACTTTGTGAATACTTCCTTAAAAGAGATACACATACATTTTTTCAAAGAAAGAAATCCTGAAACCAATGTGAATGTGTAATTAATCATACTGAAAATTCTTACTTAAAAAAAGAGATATAGGATAGGATGAGAATGATAATATAGTTTTTTTTGCCTGAAAGCTACTAAATATCTTATCTGAATTTTAATCTTCTATTTGGAAATTCTTTTCAGTGGAGATTTGTGAGATGTCATATAGCAGAAAGGCTTTTTTAATCCAATTGAGTGATGGCTATAACATCTATATGTATTTAGAATTAAATTTCAGAGTAATTCTAATAGCAACTAAAAATGCATCCAAATGTGATTCTTTGATGGATAAAATAAAACAATAAAAATACATGGGCACCGATGAGAATATATATAATTTAAATACAAATAAAATGTTATGCTGCATAAAGAATTTTATTTGATAGTTATATTCATCATGTATTATTCTCAGTAACATATTCTTATTAAATATACTTGATTGGCCTAATACTTTAACTATACAAACAACATTCTTGGAATGAAGCATTTAAAAAATTATTTTACACTTATCAATAGACTAAGTCAAAACTCATTCTCTCTGAAGCATTAAACGTTCTGGAAGTCTCAGAATTATTTGGACCAGAAATAAATTTTTATCATTCAGTTTGCTTAAAAGTAATCTCAGAATAATTTTTGGGAGTAACAATATGATTTAGGTTGATTTTTTTAATTCAAGTAAATAGCTAATGTAATAACTTTTTAAGGAAAATTAACTAAAATGTACTTAAGTGAGTTTTTAGGGTTTCAAAGAAAATTGCTAAAAATTTTGCATCGTACATTTAGAACTGAAGAATTCTTAGTGGAGAAAAAGTAAACACACATTACTAAACATATTACCTAACAAATTTTAGCACGCACACACACACACACACACACACACACATCCCTCCCAAAGAACTATCTTCAGAATTTGATGTACAATTTGGGAAAATAATATTTAAAACAAAAAGTAGAGGTGTAATCAACTTAAGATACAACACCTTTAAGGTCTCTTCCAAAAATTTAGTTTCCGTTTATTGGCTTACGAATCTAGAGCAAATGTTAACAGTTACCTAAGGTGTGATTATTTTGAATAATTAAATGCACCAATATGACAATATAGAGCCAAAAGGCCAACATCAGATGAATCTAGAGCAATGTATTCCTTGAAGTTTTATTTTTTTATATTTTCATTGGATCCTCTAGCCAGGTATTTTTGTGCTGAGCACATGCAGAAACAGATAGGTCACATAGTTCCCATAACAACACTCACAGAGCACAAATCGTGAGTGGCAGGTACACACCAGCACATCATTCCAGCCTGGCTCTATTCAGAGAAGGAAGTTGTGAGGCTGTTATGGCCAGTAATCTCCACGTGCTGTGTCTGCTTATGTGAATGTTTTACTGGAATCAGTTGCGCGTAGAGAGGCAGGGCGAGACTTTGAAGTCAACCTGCCTTGGTTCACGGTCTTCCTCTGCCATTTGCTATGCTAACTTCTCTGTGCTTCAGTTTTCTTAATTGTGCAATGAGAATAATGATAGTAATAGTAACTGTTCCTGGGGTTGCTATGTGAAGTAAGTTCTATTAACACAGGTTTTCCTGGTTTTATTTGTCAAGAAAGGTCCACCACCAAACTCAGTGACTTAAAAACATAGCACCTTGGTATAATCTTATTTGTGCTTTAACTTTAGTTTATATAAGAATTATTTTATCTTTTTAAATTCTTATGTTATGGAAAAAATAAAGCAAAATTTTACAACAAAACAATAGCAGCTTCTCATTTCTTTCAGTCTTGAATCTGGGTTGGGCTCAGCAGTGTGGTTGTTCTGCTGCAACTGGAATGTCCCCAACAGCTTTGCCACTCACAAATCTAGAGCCTCAACAGAAATTCTAGGGGTAAGCAGAACATTTCTTGCTCTGTCTGGAGGCCTCTCTTCTTGGCCTCCTCACCTAGTTAATTTGGGGTTCCTTTCACTATGCTGAACTCATGGTAGATTTCCTACATGGCAAATTTCAAGAGGATAAAAGCTGACTTTCTGGGCTATGCTTCATTTCTGCTGTATTCTGTTAAAAAAAAAAAGCAAGCAACAAAAACACCTTAAAATACAAGAGAGGGTAGGAAATTATCCATCTCTTGATTTGAGAAGCACACAGAGTGGAATGTAACTTAGGGTTCTGTCTTTGGAGGCCGTGTGCTGTATAATTTAATATTATGCCTAAGGGCAGGTAGTGTGGCTCAGTGGGAAAGCCATGATGTGGGGCCTTAGATTCAATTGTGAATGACCAAACAAAGGCAATAATGAACAACAGCAACAGGGAAAAAATGCCACAAAAATCATCAAACAAGAAATGATTCCTGACTTATTGGAAACAAGCATTAAGTGTGTCATTATTTTATTTTTTCTATTATTATTAGTAGCAGTAGTACACTGAGCTTATGTTGAGAATTATGTTAATATTTCAAATTTTCTGTTACTGTTACTAGAATTATTATGAATATTTTATTATCACTATCTATGGTTATTTAATAGAATTTACTGACTGTATTTTACTGTATATACTATGCACAGTGTCAGTAGTCATAAGTATTTTTCTTTTTAAAAACTGTCCAGATTGTAATTATAGTGAAATTAAGCTTTAACACTATAAGTTTTATA
The DNA here is from genome assembly GCA_004027455.1 of Hydrochoerus hydrochaeris. NCBI lineage: Eukaryota > Metazoa > Chordata > Mammalia > Rodentia > Hydrochaeridae > Hydrochoerus > Hydrochoerus hydrochaeris. Next base: position 460,543 of record PVLA01000326.1, on the reverse strand, counting down.
GTTAAGGTATCACTATGCTGGTATAATAATTAAATTATCTCATTTGGCTAATATAACTACAGATATGATCTAATTCTTTTCCACCTCCTCTACCTTCTCTGTAGCACAAACATACTCACGTAGACACCTGATTCCTTTTGCATTTCTCTGTAGTCAGTTCTCCATTCAACATCTAGAATGGTAATTTTTAACTTAAATAATATTGTGTATCACCCTTCTGCTTCAAAAACTTATTGGCCTTAGGATATAAAGCAGAATTTTAAGAATGGACTTCAGGCCTAAGAAATTTTACCTTCTTCTTAGCCCTGCCTCTCACTTGGTCCTATTTAAGTGCCTCAAATCCATCAAGATCTTCTACATGTGACTGTGTGAATATTGCTCTTTCTGTCTAGAATCAACACTTTTGTACTGTTACCCTGGCGTGATGTCAGCATTCTATGAGAGGAGTAGACCCACTAAGTGTTACAGGATATAAGAGATTTACTGTTAGAATCATGACATATTTGGAAAGTGCTGTGGTGATGAGGGTCTGGAATAAAGCAATGGAGATCAGAGAAGGAGTTATAAGCCATCTGGGAAGCGAAGCGTATGCAGCTGCCGAGGTCGGCCCACTCAGAGGGAGCTGGTGTAAAGGGCCATGTGAAGCTGCTGTCTCTGTGTAGCTGTGGCCTGGCTTGCTGTATGGATAAGCACATGGTGGTGACTTTTGGCTACCACCAATCGACAGATAGCAAGAAGGGCTGGGCCAACTGGACAACACAGAGAAGATGACCCATGCCAGCCCCATCAGGATCCATCCAGCTATCTCTGCATCTGTCAGAAATACCTTCACTGAATGGTGACCACTGCTTCATTTAGACTTTTCAATCTCAGGTCACAGTTCTAAAATGGTGGCAGGGAAGGAAACATGAGAACCACAGCTCCCAGCTTCACCAAGCTGCCTGAGTGCAACTCGGCACCTCTGTTCAGCAATGTTTCATCCATGAAGTCTCACCTCGAATTTTACTTCTGCAAAAAAAAAAAAAAAATTCTTCTTTCCAAAACTTTATTTCTTATTACAAAAACAAACAAAACAAAACAGAACAAAAAAAACCTCACTCTATCTTTTCCTGTTCTATTACGCCATGAATCTATTTTACTGTCTTGTGGGATTTTTGGTTTAGTTTTGTCCTTTTGTTATATAGTACAGGTGGCTCTCTTTATCCTTGGGTGCTGCATCCTTACATTCAAGAGAAATAGATCCAAAATACTCTGGAAAAACTCAGAATTTGTACTGAACATAGACTTCTGAAAATTGTTATTATTCCCTAAAACATATAGCCTAACAACTGTTTACAAAGCATTTGCAGTGCATTATGGAGAGTAAGAAATGTAGAGATGATTTAAAGTATACGGAAGAATGTGCCTAGGTCAGTGTAAATATTTTTCCGGTGTGTAAGGAACTTGAGCATCTGTGGACTTTGGTAAACATTAAGGAGGTACAGAAAGTAAGGCACAGTCCTAGGAACCTGTAAGGTAGGAGTGCACCTGTGTAGCTTACCGCTGTATCTCTAGTGTACAGGACAGGGCTGCACAACTTATAAGCTTGCATTTATTTTGGATTTAATAATAGAAGTTGGCAGATGGTTGATTCCTATTGGTCTTTGGCTCATTTGTGCAAGAAAATTAGATCAATACTGTGAACATTTTGTAAAAGCTTGTGTCCTGATCTTCACGTGCTCCCAGGTTCTCCATAATACTTCATTTCATGGATAAATGCACTTCTCAGGCTGCTGTTTGATTCACCAATTTACTGTGTAGGAAACTAGTAGGCCAAATGTGGGCTCATAATGGTGGCAGAGACCAATTTGTGGAATATTCAGCAATTTTTTAAACCAAATTATTAATTTTTGGTACTTAGAAACCAACCATCATGCAAGTAATTACATCACAGGAGTTGATAAAATCTAAAAGTTAGGGATTTTTATTTTGAGAAGAAGGGCTTGGTAATGAGTGCACTGCTCAGCTAGAGGAGTCTTTGTCTCTCTGTGCTTCAGATGTTGTCTCTAGCCATATGAACTCTCCAGTGAAGTCTCACTTCTCCCTGGTATGCTGGACTGTTTCCAGGTTCTAACAGGCAGCTCTGATTTCCTTGTTTGCTCCATTTTTGGAAGTGGACCCTTCCTGCAGTAGATAACCACTGAACAGCCTCATAATAACTATCAACCTTTGTAGCTCTTTAGTTACCAATATGTCCAATCTCCTTTATTGATTTTTCTTTTCTTTAAATACATACAGTTGCTTCTCTCTTTCAATTGGACTATTGTTATCACCTCAAACACCCTCTTTCAGTGAACCCCCATGTGCACATAGAGAGAGAATATATTTTATTGTCTTATAGGCAAGATTTTGAATGCTTGAGCTCTAGAGGACAGTCTTCCAATAACTGTATTTTTTTCAGGTCACTATCAGTGGGCCATTTTTAAACTTGGATTACACACTACCAAATTCAATAAGCCTTTCCCTTTTATAATAGAGGTCTTTTTCAGGGGGTGGAGAACAATATCCAGAACAGAATTTAGGACCTCACTCTTACCAGGCAGGTGTTGTGCCACTGAGCTAAATTCCTAGCCCATAACATGAATTTTATGACCTCCACTTATTCATCTTGAGGATTTTAGTTGTACCTTGATCCAGAAAAATGCCTGTTAAGATGAACAAATAAACCCCTCCTACCTTCTCCATCTTTTATTTTGAACTGGTTTGTTGATTTTCTAATATTACTTTTATATTTGATAAAGTATTTTGTAATTGAAGTTTTGATGGTCACTCCATAATCAGATGGTCACCCACACGAAGGAAACAAACATCTTCTTTTACTGCTTCATTCACATGTCCCGTGATACAGGGACTACCCAGGGTAAAAATGAATTAACTCCTTAACATTCCCGAAGTTGTAATAGAAATACCGCATCCTCCATGAAGAGTCCCTAAGTCCACTTGAAGAGAAGTTAGACAATACAGAAAAATCCCACTACCCTCAAGCCCTGCATTTCCTATCAAAATTAAGATTACTTGTTTAAATATCTCACACAATGTCTAACCATTCTTAGAGAATGCACGAAGAATACAAATGGGTTCAACATATCGATAAATTCGTGGCAGAATGAGTGGATAAGGGAGCCACAGTCTGTCCTGATTGTAGAGGAAGAGGCTGCTACAATGCTTGATAAAATCTAGACTTTTAGTAAAAAATAGCTGAAAGCAGTACATATCGCAGCGCACCAACCTGTCTAAATGCAGACTGACAAGGCAAGTTGCGACAGCACTGGTCTCTGCTGTAACTGCTAGGATGGGAGCGAGGTACACCGGCAAAGTGCCTCACCTTAGGAGTCCAGATCTTTGCCTCGTTTCACTTTTCCCTACCCCTGAGAGTCAGCCAGGCTGATTGAGGAGCACCTCCAGAGATGGACATGCATGCATCCCTTTAGCGATTCATCTGGAGAACATTAAGTACCTATTCCACCAAGTGCCTTTCAATACTTGGGATAAACAGAAAAAAAAATCTACTTACACCTTTGAGGAACTGAGAATCTGTTACGTCTATATGTGCTATGTAGAATACATTTCCGAATTATTTGTGTTTGCTAGGGTCAGGGGAAAGACCCTGTGGAAGTCATTAACAGCACAAAGAGAGCCGTGGTCCCTGACCCTTGGACCAGGAGAGCTGCCTTGTCAGCCTGTGCATGGTGAATTCTGTGGGGATTTCTTGTGACAGGCGAGCCCTTGCTGTCCCAGGAAAGTCCTGCTCCATGATAGAGAGGAAAAGCCAAGTGTTTCGGTTTGCATTACTACAAAATATCCAAAAGCAGGTAATTCACAAGGAACGGAAGTGTACTTCTGACAGTTCTGAAGAGTGTGGCTCTCAAGTCCAAGAGGCTGGCTTCTGATGAGGGCCTGTGTGCTCTATTGTCCCTTGGTGAAAAGGGGACAAACACAGCACCCTCATAGGATAGAGTGCAGAAGATGGCAAACTCACACCAGCAAGGCCTTTGTGTAGTGAGTGACATTCAGCGTTCATGAGAGTGGAATCCTCATTCCCTACACCCTGGCCCTCATTTCCCGCTGTTGCCTGGGGAGTGAACCTCTCAGTGCAAGACTGTTGGTTGATTCATCCAGACTACTCATGTCCCACTGTGCAACATGAGGCTTCAATGTATACTTTTAAAAGAGTGGTAGGGGTATTTTGAGGTTAAAAAGAGATGGTATAATGCTGACTTTTAAAGAAGGAAAAGTAATTTAAGTATGAGATGCCAAATTTCTAGCTTTCCTGATTTAAAGCAAATAAGGTCAATTCCATCCTCCAGAAAATTTAGCACCTGTGTAAAATGGAGAAGAACAAAACAAGGTCCTTCCATCCGTTAGCTAATGCTGCATAACAAACAACCACAGGTAACTGGTGACATGGTAACAATAAACAGTAAAGCAAGTCACAACACCAGGTTCTGAGTCAGACACAGAAGCAATTGCAAACTTATAATGGCAAAATATAGAAATAATAAAAGTAGTGAATTTTGAGGAGCCCTCGATGCAACTGGTTTAGCATGCAAATATTTGGGTGAATCTATTGATAACATATTTTACGGAAATGTTTTAATTCTTAGTAAACTATTTTATTTTAATAAATCAAATAATAAGAAGTACTGAGGACAGAGCCCTCTACCTCTATCTTGTTAAACAAGCACCCTGCCACTGAGCGCTGCCCCAAGAAGAGAGTAAAATTTTTTGATAAAGATAAAATAAGTGGTAAGAGTCAACATCTTCTCCAAAGGTGTGTGAGCTCTTTCACTGTTGAGTGGAGGTTCACTCTATTTCAATTCAGTATTTAATTAAAGTCCCATTATAGACCAGCACCTGCAGTGAGCATGGACAGTGCCATGATCAGTAAGGCCTTTACTTTGGGCCTATTGTGAACTTATTGGCAAGTTTCCATATTTTCTCACCTACACTTACTGATTTATGAATGCAGTATCATCTTGAAGAACGGCCTGAATGAGACCACTGGTCAGAGAAGCTCTTCTAAAGCTGTTGTTCTGTATCTTCCTTAAGTGCTGATAAGCCCATAGTTGAAATCAAAACACATCTTACACTCGGCACTGCATTTTTGAATACTGTGGGAAACAGGGAGGGCTACCTGTGGCTGGCTTCCTTCTCCCGTGAATTATCGGTAGCTTCTTGGGAATGTAATTGCTAAGATAATGTCGGAACTGAGTTTAATGCATTCTGAGTCCTGGATGACATCACATTCCTCACTGATTCCCACAGGAGTGATTTTAAGCATGACATGTACCCCTAGTCCGGGAAGGGATTGCATTTAAGAGTTAACCGGTACTGCCGGATGGTAGATTTACACTGCTTTCTTTCACCTAGGTTTCTGGCAGAGTCCCCTCCTCATCACCAGAAATGACACTGGGTAGCAGTGAACAGTAATGGATGAACAGGCTTTCCATGAAGCCTTCAGTGACATAGAGGCTACTTTGGGTTAATCCGACCATACATCAATATCGCAGGATCCTGAAAGAGCTCCAAAGAACCAGGAGGAAAGAAAACTCACATGCTGTCTTACATTGTCTTGCTTCTTTGCTATCCGTGGCATTCACAACCATGGAAATGTTCCAGAACATTGCTTGCTGCTTTGCTAACTCCTCAGTAAAGGAGGACTGAGCGTTAGGGGCAGCTTGAGGGAATGGTACTTTATATTCCTTTGGAGAAAAATGCACAGACTTTTTAAAGAGCCTGTTTTAGCAGGTGTTAATGGTTGCACATCTGGGAATGTCAGTACCAGCTTTAGTGGGATTTCTTTCCATTCCTGTTCTGCCACATGGAAATGTGAGATCTGAAATATTATTTCATTAGGCTGCAGGCCTTCTTAGCTCTGTGCTCTCAGTGAGCGTTCACTTTGTCTGTAAGAATCAGCATGCCTTTTCACAGGGCAGAAGACGGAGGTCATCAGGAATTTAACATGATGGAAATAAGCAATAGAAATAACCATTTCACAGAATGGTGCGGTAATCCTAGGAATGGGAACTCTTCCAAGGCATACCCCGACTTTGCACCTTTACTAATGAAAGTTTACACAGAGAAATGGAATGACTTTCACACTGTGAAGAGACAATAATTTTATATTCTTTGTCCTCCCAATTTGACTTTCTATTCTAAACCAACTTTCAATTATGAGAGTTAATGGAGGAGAAATATAATGAATATAGGAAGAATATATGTGATATTAAATTTCATAGGTGCTAAAAACCTTACATCAGAAACTGATTTAAATATCCATACTTATCCAATGGCACAATTTATTCATGGATTTGTTAAATAGGTTTGTTTTCTTTCCTTCCACACTGATAACTATGATTATTTCAAACAGGAGTGAATATTTACTAACTTTCCTTGGTTTTTAACAACTATTTGCTAGACATAAATATATTATCTATCTATCTATCTATCTATTCATCTCATTTGTTTTATTCTCATAACAGCTGTATGAATCAGGTATTTCTACTTACTCCACGGTAAGTGAAGAGATTAGGTATACATAAGCTAAGAAATGTGCATGCAGGCATGGCTAGCACACATTAGAGGCAGCACTCAAGACCAGATATTTTGGATTAGAATGCACTTAAGCACATCTATTTATGCACTTAACTCCCACACAATAATTACTCTTCAGAACAATGTTTTCTAAATGAGGCACTTCCATTAAAAGCATCAGGAGTCCTGACCAGAAAACTTCCAGTTCCCTGAAGCATCACAGATCTACTGAGCTGCAGTCCTTGGATGTAAGGTCTGGGATATGGCCCCACAATTTTGTGAGGCCTCACTGTATCTCTGCTAGTCACCCTCCATGGGGCAATGTTTGGGCTCCAGGCTGCACAGCTTCTATGCCTGCTCTTCAGACAACAGTTTGGTATGTGGGGCCTGCATGGCCCTCAGCCCAAGTCTATCCTTTTGATGGTCTCTGGTGTTGCCACTGTCAACACTTCTTAGTACTGAGGGTGACTGGTGAGTGGTGGTGTTTGCTGGGAGTGTGCACAGAGCTTGGATGCATGCTGTGAGGTGTCCATGCAGGTCTTAGTCAACTTGGGTGACTACAAAGGGTGGTTCTGGAAACCCAAAGACCAAGATCAAAATCTGGCCAGTTGGGTTTCTGCTGGGCCTCTCTTCTGGCTGATGGACAGTTCCTTTCTTAATCTGTCGTCACATAGTCTTCCCTTTGTGTGTGGGGTATGGGGATGAATATGAGATTTCTCTTTCCTGTTGGACATGGTTCCTACTTGAGAATCTCATTTAACATGAATTGCTTCCTTAGCCAAACACAACCTCACTGGATATCAGAATTTAAGTGTGTGACTTTGAGGAGGATGCAAACATTTGTTCTGTAACAATGTACAAGTCCTGAGGCTCTTCTGGTGGTCAGGAAAGGTGAGATAGCTAGAAACAGGCATAAGAGTTAGTCAACTAGTACCCTCATGTTTTTGGGTGAGATTTCAAATAATCCAACCGTTCTAAGTCTGAGTCAATTCAGTGAGTTGGAAAGAAGTTAGTAAAAATAAATACACTTTATTTTTCTGTTTGTTAGCTTGATTTGAGCCTTTTCTTTTTGTGATACTGGAGAATGAACTCAGGACCTTCATACTGTGCTAGCTACATGCCTAGTCTTCTTCTACAGGTACGCACGTATGTGTCGATTTATTTTTAAGATAGAGTCTCACTAAATTGCTAGGTTTCCCAAAGTGAACTTAAAATCCTCCTGCCAGGCCTCTCAAAATTCTGGGATTTACAGATATGCACTTCCATGCCCAGCAGTTTGTAACTTTAAATATAGATGTGATACAAAAGTTGTGTGAGTAGGTGTTCCCATGTTCCAGTCACTAGTAATTCTTAGTGTGCATGACATCTTGTGTACTTCCCACATCATTTGCAGAATTAGGAGAATTGGTCTATCTAATCAATAGTGTAGTTGTTGAAATTTGAATAGAAAGTCGTCTTGAAAGATCACATAAAATTTTCTGTAGCGAGACCCTGTATAAGAAATCCTAGCAGCATACTATTTCTTCCTAACGTATGTTGCCACAGTTCCAAAAATAAAATAGTAAATAAATAATACAAGGGGCTGAGCCCAAAACAAAAATTCTCAGAGATCATTTGAGACTGACTGGTCCAGGTGAGAAGACAGTAAATTGTGATATATTTCTACTCTGTCTTCTAGGATAACCAGTGGAGAAATGAACCTTCAAGAAATTCTCTGAATTCCCCAGTGTTATGCTGACCAACTGCCCCTGGCAGACTTTCTTCCAACACTGTGTTTGCCTGCCTGTGTCCCTTTCTTTATGTCTTACCCACTGCATGAAAATCCATTTAATTACAAGATGAATAGACATCTTTCTGTTAAGATTTTGCCTTTATTTATAACTTTGGTGTCAGTGTAATGTCAATGTTTAAATTTTTGCTCTCTAGTATGCTTAACTATCAGCAAGTTTTAAAATCTACTTTGACAGTCAAGAAGCTTAAACCTAACTCCAACCACAAGTTAACTCACAAAGGTGTCACATTTATACTATTATTATTCCCAAATTTCTATTTTCAAGATCTGAACTTATGATTTTATTTTTTCTGTAAGCTTCTTTGCACCATAATTATAGAGAGGTGAAGAATCAGTTCAATGAATAATTTAAAAAAGACCTTTAAATTTTAAATAATAAAATGCTTTCAGCTTTCTATTATAAATAGATAACTGAGCAACCCAGAGTTTCATTTGGAAATGAGGACTTGGAAATAAAAATAATAGGAAGAATTTTTTGAGCCTATATTATGATGTGTTAACCAATTCTGCTAAACTCTTCATATACATTATTCAATTTATCCTCTTAAAGCTTTAGGGTGTGAGCAAAATTATTACCCCACAGTACAGATGAGAAAGTAGCATTTTTTTTTTTTTTTTGTACTGGGGATCAAACTCACGACCTCATGCTTGCCAGGCAGGTGCTTAAGCCACTGAGCTAAATCCCCGGCCCAAGAAAGTAGCATTTAGAAAGTTTAAATCACTTTTCTGGGGGTGTAACTCCGAGCCCATGCCTCCCATAAGTGAGGCCCAGGATTCAACCCCCAGTACCACAAATAAAGGGAATTTAAACATTGTTAGCAAGAAGTACAACCAATGATAGGCTAAATGATCATGTAATTAATATTCGTTTTATACGTATTCCCATATAAAATGTATTCTGAAACCAAATACTTTTTCACTACCTTGACTGAAATGAAAAAAATAAATAAATCGCTGTAATTAAAAAGCAGCTACAAAAATGAGTACTGTGTGAGAGACCCACGTCATCGCACTTTAGGGAGGAGGTTTGCCTGTACGGAATCTGGACCTGAGGTCCTCTCTGTCTTTGCTGGGAGGGAGATGAGTGAGTGTGAGGTGTGAAAATAGTGCGCATGTTGCCGCCCACTCACACACGCTCCTTTTGTTAATGAGAAACTGAAGGAACTGAGAAGAAGCCGTTCTCCCAGCCAACAAGTCCCTGGTGTGCAATGCTGTATCTTTAGGTTTTCTGCAGTCTTTTTGGAACCATGGCATTCGCATCCCAGATGTGACCTTCCTCCCACTGTGAGCCATGGTTCCTTGTTGCCATGTTAATCTCAGTGCCATTGACGCTCAACCTGGCTCAATATCTTCAGAAATAATAAAAAGAAATCTCCACTTTAATTATAAGTCCTTCCACTAAAACTCAGGCAAAATTCCTTGTGCTCCGGGTAGGGTTGGTTAAAATAATAACAGTGATAATAACATTAATAATGATCTACCTGAATCATTGACTATCTATTACATACAAAAGAATTGCTATGGTCCTTATAAATATGTTTAGTTGGTTATTCAACAGCTTCAGGGAATTCATATCATTCCAGTTTTAAAGTGGGAGTGAAACTGGGTTTCAGACAACCCACAGTGCGGGAAAATTTTTTTGCCAGCTGTTTTTCAAAGGACTAATATCTAGAATATACAAAGAACTGAAAAAATTGGAACCCCCAAATTTAAAGACCCAATCCAAAAATGGGCATCTGAAATGAATAGACACTTCTCAGAAGAAGAAGTAGAAATGGCAAATAATACATGAAAAATTGTTCACCACCACTGATCATTGGAAAGATGCAAATGAAAATAACACTGAGATTCCACCTAACTCTATAAAGAATGGCTGTTATCAAGAAATCAGACAATAACAAATGCTGGCAGGGATATGAAAAAAGAACCTTTCTCCACTTTTGGGACCCAGCCTGGTGAAACCACTGTGGAAATTAGTGTGGAGATTCTCAAGAAACTGAACTTAGAGTTTTCATTTGACCCAGCTATTTTCCTTCTTTGTATCTTGTCAAAAGAATTTAAAGCATCATTTCAACATGTGATATACACATATCCATGTTTATAGAAGCACAATCCGAAATGGCTAAATCTTGGAAATAGCCCAATGTCCATCAACCAATGAATGGATAAAGAAGATTGCTTTTTTTTATACAATGGAGTATTACTCTGACATAAAAAGGATAAACTTGAGACATTTCTGAGTAAATGATGCACCTTGAGACCATATTCTTGAGGGAAATAAATAGGATACATATGTTTAAAAACCTCATTGTTTTTCTGGTGTGGGAAATGGAAAGTGTAAGTAAGGAACAAAACATATACTAGGTATATTAGCTTTTGAGAAATGGGAAGAAAATGCTTAAATAGGAATAGGAATGGGGAAGACGAAGGAAGGAACAAAGAAAAAAGGGAGAGTAGAAAGAAAAAATGGAAACAAAGCTTTTGTAAATGAGATTGAGAGGAGAGTTTGAAGTTGGGAAGGGCATGGGGGAAAAAAGAAGATATATGACAGGGACAAATTCCCTATGACAGATGTGATCATTGCATGTATCTAAAATGTACCAATGAAATAAATAAAAAGAAAAGAAACTGAAATAAGCTGCTCAAGGCTCCACTTTTCCTTCTTGCCCTCCCTGCTTGCGCTGCACCTGATTTCGAAGGTGAGCTGAAGCTGAGGACTTGTCCCGTGGAAGAGGCTTGGGATGACTTTTCACAGGTGAAAACCTTTCACAGTTATTTCACAGGTTAGAGATTTAAGTTTTTTCTCAAAGTCACATTTTCCTCCTGAACTTCCTAGTAGTAAGTGATTTAGCTATTTCCCCACCTTAATCTGTCCTCTGTGTGGCCCGTGCACCAAAGTCAAGAGGTCCATCTTTGTGCCTGAGTTTGCTTCCAGCTGCTTGAATGCAGGATTCGGTCTCCTAGATGCAGAATCCCTTTGCAGTAAAGCATCGCTGGAGACAGTTGGCCTATTTGCAGTTTGCCATAAGCAAAAGATGTGTTGTTGTTTGTTTGTATTTTTCGTATTTCCCCCAGCTTCTTGTTGCTGGGACTGGCAGAATCCTCGATTACCTGCTAAACTACTAGGTGTGTCGTTCAGAAGCCACCAGATCCAAGGTGATCTTCCTCAGCTTCCTGCTGGTTCCAGCTGAGTCCTCCTGCTCTCCCTGCCACCCCCCCCCCCCGCTCTGCTCCAGCCTTCTGGTCCCGGTATCTACCTCCCAGCATCCCTGCTCTTTTGTGCTGCTTTCCAAACAGTGCGACATCCCACTCACCCGACTGTGGTGCAGGAAACATTTGCCATCTGATTTCCTCTCAGGTGGCATTGACTACTTTTCATTTTACCAACCAGTTCCACAGCTGAGAATTAGTTTCACTTACAAAAAACTAAAACCCACTGGTAGCATATTTTATTCTTTCCTTTGAAGGCCCTGGAATTCCTGGCCCTCTCCACTCCCACAGATTTTTCAGGACTCTTTTGATCTTGCAGAATTCTAAACGTAGGTCCAGTAAAGTTTGGGTAAAGGCTATTGGAAACCCCTCTGTAAATAAAACACCATTCAGGGACATGACTCCAAAATACAGCCATTAAAACAGAAGAGGAAAACAGTAACTACCTCTCACCCAGTCAGGTAAGTGGCTCTTAATCCTCCAAGTGGTGATGAAAACAAACAAAAAAATCACAGGGCTGTGGATCCAGGAGCCTCTTGGTGACAGCTGGCTGGGGTGTTTTTGACTGGCAGATGCTTTGTACACTTTTCATAGCATTTCAACACTTGTCTGTTACTGAAACAGCATCGTCCGTCTGGCTGGAATATCAGTGTGTGCTGAAAACCTCCACCCCCTTTTTCAGCCCATCCGTGTAGTATTTCCTGATAACAGAAAGTTGGTTGGTAAAATAGGAAGTTATCTAAATTGTTTAAGTAGCTCTCCTGGTTGAGATAAACCCTTGTTCAGCAACTTGTTTTCCATTTGTAAAAACAAGCCAGATAAGCCTCTCCAGAAGAGGTTATCTGGGCTCTTTCAGAGGATTCCAGACTAATCAAGCACCCAGAGGAGTCTGCAGCCCAGACTTTTTATAGCAACGGTGTTCTGCCTTACAAACGGTGCCTGGAGATTTAGGCAAATACACTTGGAAAGCTCCGAATTAAAACTGAAAAATAATGAAACTAGTTTGTCGAACTAGATAAGATAGGAGAAGGAAGCCTGCAGGGAACCTGTTTCAGAAGATTGATGAAGAAAATTTTCAAAGATAATGAGCCAAAAATTCAAGAGCTTCTTTTGAAAAACACCGGAAGAATTTTGTCGCTTCCATAAATAAACAATTTTGTATAGACTTGAGAGGTTTTACACCTTTGGAATAATCCTGTCTTCAGAAAGGTAATAGATCTTACACTCTACAAGCTGTACCTGCCTGTGATTTGGAACTCTTCTCTTCGCCACCCACTTTGTCTTCCTTGTGATTTCTGGTGACTTAATCTAATGTTTGTCTTTCCCAAAGCAATGGCGATTTTTTTCAGCAACTCTTTTATGGAAGACATTACTCTTGTCATTCTTTGACACTTTATCTCATTTGGTACTTACAAAACATTTTTTAAAAATTGTTTTTTTATCACCAATTTTGGAAAGGAAACAGTGATTATGTAATTTAAGTGGAAGAGTCTAGACACAAGACCCACCCCCGTTTTTATTCTAAGCTCTTTCTCACACACTTTTGTTTTCCTAAGGATGCAGTGAATTCTTTGGAAACACGGAAGAGTCCAAGTTGAACTGAATTTACCATTTGTCCAAAGTCATTTTGTTTAAATTTTTCTCACTTGAAAAATGTAAAGCAAATTAGTAGGTCACCAGTATTTACAATATGTTCTTTATATATGTTATTTCATTTGATGTTAAAAATAATTTTTATGGGTAAGATCTTACAAATAATTCTATGGGTAAGAACGATTATTAATAGCATTTAGAAATGAAAATGGAAGTTTAGCTAAGAGTGACCAAGTCCTTGTAACTAATCAGTGACCAAATAAAAATTCAAACTCTTGTGCATCTGATGGTAGCTTCCATTTTTAACCATTCTGCTTAAAAGGGTGTGTAGAACCCAAGTGTTTGTGCCTTCATGATTATTTTTCTATAAATGATCCCAAGATGTTTTTATGGTGTTCTCAGAAATAGTTATCCTTTGTCTGAAGTCTAAGATTTTGCAGATCACCCTTTGATGAGTTCAATTTATTGCTTTGCTCCCTATATTTTGATTGATTTGTGTGATCTCAGTTGCTATTTAGGTAAACCTTTATATGGCTTTTGGTGAACCATTGAGGTTTTAACTGCCCAATCAAATAGTTCCCTTAACACTCTCGATCTGCCTTTGAAAACTCTTCCTCCTTCATGTTCTAGAATGTTCTATCATGATTAACCTCATATATTATTCCCTACTGTTCTTTTAAAAATTTTGTGTTACAACATGTCTTATACATATTAAAAACACAGAGAACAATATTGTAAACATTCACTGTAAATGCTACATTTTGCTTTCTTATTTAGACTGGATTTTTAAAAAGACATAAAATATGACAAATATGTACAAGACTTTTCTTGTCCCTCTCCTAATTCATTTTCTTCTCATCAGAGCCAATATTTATCTTGAAGTTGCTGTTTCAATTTAATAGAGTATTTAATCATCTTTACTGTTACATGAATATGAAGTCTATATCATTAATTTATCTGTTTATAAACTTTAGTAAGTGTATTCTTATGATTAAGAAAACCATTATCATTTTGCTATGAAGTATAGTAGAATCAGAAAACATTTGAGGAGTAATTTCCAAAATTATGTTTTTATATTCATATTGACATGTGTACCAATATTTCTTGGTTTAAACTGCTGAACTATATTCCCTTAAATAATTCTACAGCTTGTCTTTGCTTTTAAAAATAAATCTTCTGATTTTGTTAAATTTTGTAATTCCAGTTACTGTCCTAAGCAGGAAGTCAGCAGAGAAACAGAAGGAAACCCCATGGAAATTTTTTTTTCTTTTAAATGGGGTCAGACTCTGATTATTGATAGTTTAGCCTGCTGTTTTACTCCTGAAATTATTATACAAAAGGTATATCTTGTTGTACAGAGGTTATACATTGAGAATAAAGAAAACGAAGCAGTAATTGAAACAGGAAATTTTTGTGTGAGAGGTGACTCAAACCGAAAACATAAATACACTGGTAGGAGTTAGAGAAAATCTAAGTACATAGATAACAAATAGTGTCACCTTTACACTTAATATTTAAATAGAATCAGACCTGGATATGAACTTTTTCTGTATGCCTGCATTATACATTTGAGTATTTACTGAGTGCCAAGTGTGTACCAGTCACTTTTCTATGAATTGAATCTGTAACAAAAATCTTGTCCTCGTCTGGCTGGCATTCGGTTGCTAGGGTCCTTCTTCTTCATGGTATAATAACATCAGCACATCAGGAAATGAAATTTTCACTGGGGCTTTAATGCCTCAGAAGAAGCCATGTCTGTCCCCTGAAATACTCGAATCATTTCATCAAACTTAAGCAGTAGCCCAGCCACGAGAAAGGTTTCAACTGTTGATTTCTTCCATGGACAGTAGCTCTGCATTGTCCTTTCCAAGATGGGCTCAAAAGGGTATGTAGAACCCAAGTGTTTGTGCCTTCATGATTATTTTTCTATAAATGATCCTAAGATGTTTTTATGGTGTTCTCAGAAGTAGTTATCCTTTGTCTCAAGTCTAAGATTTTGCAGATCACACTTTGATGAGTTCACTTTAGAGCTTTGCTCCCTATATTTTGATTGATTTGTGTGATCTCAGTAGCTATTTAGCTTTAAATTTATTTCTATTGGTAGGAGCAATACCTATGCCATTTATTTTTTTTAAAGTAGTAAAATGCCACAGAACAAGATGGAACAAAGTCAATTGAGACAGTGTAGTGAAATTGGTACAGAACTTCACAGCAGGTTACGGGGATAACAGTAATAGCTACCATAGTATATCTCATTTTCTTCACAATAGTTGTTCTTTCAATCAGGTATAGCAAAATCAAAGGAAATACAGAACATTATAGAACTTATCAAAACAGAATAGAGCAATAACGTTAATCGCAACAAAGCAAAACAGTGATAAAAATATTTGCCTTCACAGAGATGTTAGAAGGAAATGCCCCTTATTTGCTATATTGCATAGAGTCAACCATGTAAGAGATGCTCAGATCTCTGGCTCCCACTTGCTAACAGGGCAGTGGGGTGGTGGTGGTGGTGGATGTTTGAATCTCAGCCTGCACACCTGTAGGCTCACAGCCACTTACCAGTACAGTGAGCTGGTTGCTTGGTTTCCCAGGACCCTAAGTTCCAACATGGCGTGGATCTCAGGAGACACTTATGGTTCTCACTCTGGGGTGGCCACAGCTTGCCGGGCAACAGCCTCAGTAGCTGTTTAGGTAAGAATTGCAACCTGCTAAGTATGGATAGAAACATTAATTAATTATATATGAAAATGACAATGTTTGTAAGTCTGTGACAGAAAGAGCTGCAGTTCAACAGTTGTAGAACTGTTATGCTGGCTTTTTGTTATATTCAGCATTGATTTATGTCATTGCAAGTTAATTTTGTTCAGATTAACTCTCCGACTACACACACACACACACACACACACATACATACAGAAAGAGTTAATCTGAACAAAATTATGGGGGGGGAAGAGAGACAGTGACAGAGTCAGAGAGACAGAGACAGAGACAAAGAGGGAGAGGGAGAGAGGAGAGAGTGTGACTTAAGGGTTATTCACACAGGATACAAGTTTCATTTTTGATCTGCAGGTTCATTTACTTGCTTAAAATACACAACTTTGCTGTTACTGTTTCATTGAAGTCCAAGTTATATTTAACATATCTTTTCTTTAAATTTTTATCAATTTTAATTCATTTATAATTTTCTCAGATTGATAAATAAAATTAATACTCAGCAGAGTATAGTAATGGTAGTCTTACTTGAGTATCAGTAAAAGAGGGATGATCTTTCTCACTCACTGGTTTACTTTGTCCATCTCCTCACAATAAAATCTGAGATTAGAATACAATGATACTCTTTGCTGACTTAAATCCTGTTTTCCCATTGGAGTCATTTCAAGTACTGCTGGTGCCAGCTACCTGGAATTTGTTTGTTTCTAATGCAGTCTGTGGTAAAGCTATTCTTCCTCTTTTGCAGGAATTTTTTTTCTACTTAGGATGACACTTTTAGCCTTCTGATCCTGCCTGAGAGTCATTTTAGGAATTGGGTAATAATTTTAAAGTATTGTAATCACTGCAGAATTCTTGCTTTCATGGTCTTTTCTGACAAATTCCTCCTAACTGCACAACCACATTCTCCATCCATTCCAGAGTCCTCTTCCTTCTAGTGTGTTATTAAGGAGATAAAACTAACTAGGTATGTGAGCTTTCTTTTGTTATTTGCTTTGTATAACAGACACATTCATACTTTCTACTCCCATGAAATTTCTAGTTCTTTGGAGTTGAGCAATATAAGCTTCAGTTCTGAGATATATGACTGTTGAGGAACACACTGATGAAATAAAAAGAAACACACACTTTTGTTGTGTTAAGAAAACATTGAATAAGCCTCTGCTTTTTGAATAGGGTGTGATCTTGCAGAGTTTAGGTAGACGTTTTGACACCCTTTCAAGCAGCTGAAGGACTATGTATACTAATCAATTGTGCAGGTACCATCTACATCCCCCAAAAGAGGTATTGAAAGTTTCTAATGAACTTGTCATGAGTGTCTTTTCTAGTTTGACAGCAACATATAAAAATCTCACAAATAGAATTTTCATATGGCTTTTAGCAAGGGAAGGGTGATGTGCCGAGCTAAAATACTTCTGTTCATAGAAGTAAGTATCGTACATAAGTCTAAAACCTAATGCCCATGTATTTATATGGAATATTCCCCAGACCCACAGCTACTCTTAAATAATGTGATCCTTAAAATGCTTACAGCCCATAGATCAGGTGATTTTGTGTTTCAGATGCTCTTCCAAGTGAGGGGGATGAGCAGACAGGTAGTGAAGGAAGGAAGGGCTAAAAAGATGAGCACCGAGCAGGAGTGAAGAATCAAATTCTCGGCTTTGTTCTCTGCAGACCCTTTGCATCTGGGGCCTCTTGAAACAGTTCTAAGGACTGCAGTTGGACGTCTCCTGTGCTGAGTGGATCGTCATGTTAGGTGTTATCCAACGCTGCCGTCTCCTCCTTCTCAGTTCCAGACGGTCATAATGATGACTCCTAATAGTGACAATGTCCAGAGCTGACTTCTGTACCACTGATCAGGTCAACCCAGCTCCTCAGCTCCCAAAGCCAGTGTGATGTCTTGGGGCCTGGACAGGTGCTCCTGCCAAAAAGGGTTTTCTCTGCATGTGGCCTATGTTCCCAGTGCTCCTGTCAACTCCTCAGAGAGGCCAGAGAGGCCTTCCTGATCACTGTGACTAGGGAAGGCTGTTCTTTTGCTTCCTACATCCAATTATTAAGTATTTACATTGTTCATTTCACAACGCCAGATGTAATGTAATAAACGAAGCAAGTGAGCGAGTGAAGATCACCTACATTTGATTAAGTATATTACTAGGCTTGGTCCCCAGGGATTATGAATCATTATCTGGAGTTGAAGTCAGGAGACTGGTTTTTACAAAGTGCTCTCGTGTGGTTTTGCAGGTGATCTATCCAGGAATCATGGGTTAAGCAACAGTGCTTCAGGAACAATAAATATGAGACAGCCAGGTTCTGCAGATGAATTGAGCTTTCTCTTTGGAAAGAAAGAAAAAAGTAATTCAAAGGCACTCCTAAAGTAAACATGAATTTACTTACCTGCATCTATAACAAGTTACCTCATGGATTTTACAGATGTCAATTTGGATTGCTGAGTGGTTTTAAAGCAGGAATTAGAAACCCAAGGATCAGATGCAAGATCTAGTTCTGACTCTCTTCTCTTTACCTGCTTGTATTTTCTATATTATTGTTCACCTTGATGGTGAGGGTGTCTTACATGTGTGTGTGTCTGCAGTGACTGATCATGTTTCCTTAAAATCATTTTGCCTGAGTGCTACCTCTGAGTAGACTTCTCTAGTTCTTTGCATACCAGTTTCTCACCTTTTGCATTTAAGACTTACATTGTATTTTAATGCTGAATGCCATTCAACTCTGCCTAGTTAAGGTGCTTTTATACCACATTTAAATGTCATATCAGTTTTCCTGGGCTGGATTTACCCCTGGGTTACACTAATCTGAGCTTTCTGCCTGGGATCGTCTTTGCATGTTTGCAGGAGGAACACATGTGGTTTCAAGTTTTCCTGCCTTTCTAATCCCTCTGCACTGCTTCTCAAACTGCAGCGTGCATGCAGATGGCCCAGTTCTGGAGGTTTAAGATGATTCCTGAGAGCCAGCATATATAACAAGGTCCCAAGGGATGCTCCTCCATGGGCTGTGATGTGACTAGCCAGTTTCCAGGAAAATCAACAGTTGGTTTTATAGCAAAAATGTCATTGATTGCACCGATCATAATCCTTTCAGAAAGGAGCTCCTTCTAGGATTCATGAAAACCTTATCAGTAATCTCTGAAAACTATTTGTTTGTCTTATGTATCATCTTGGCTATAAGACATGACTCATTCACGTGTGATTCACATTGGTGAGTTTTGCTTATCAGCTATATAATCTTCTTGATTTAGCTGTTACTTTATAAGGTTTTATCCACATTTTAGCTTTTTTTCCAATTTCATCCATTGCCAGGTTTATATCTAAGTTGTTTCTCAATTTAACTATTATAGCAAAATATTCTAAGTGGCTTTTCTTTCTTCAGGGTGTTCTTTCCTTGTAATTCATTTTCCATTTCTTTTCTCTTGCATCCTTTCTCTCCCTCTCCCTGCCACAGGAAGCAACTTGTCATGTGTTCAGTAGAGGACAGATGGAGCCTCTGCCAGGAAGAGTGTAACCTTACAGTGAATTTCTTTTTCACTAAAGGTACCTGGCCCTTTGCTGGGCTGGAAATGTACTTTTAGAGCTCAGCCTCCTGACTGAGTGCAGAATAAGAGCTGAGCTTTCTTCCCATCTTTCCCTCTGAACCCATCACTGCTGCGTACTTAGCTCTGTTTAAGGTCAGTGAGAGAAGGCCCATCCCTGTGGACAGAAGGGATTCGTATGTATCATCGCCTGCATGCTTTGACAACTCCAGCAGTGAAAGTTGGGTCTTTCCTCCAGCAGCATCTTAGGCTGTGCCTGACTGAGGTGTGGTAGGTGTCTGAGTGTTGGGGAGTGGGCTTGTGGGTTAGGGGTCAGACTTTGTAGAGCTTTCGAGGTTGCTGGCCTTGCAGCCTGAAACCATGGGCAGAGTATCATTCCCGGTGTAGTGATGCAGGTGACCAGATGAGGAGACACATGTGAAAGAGTCCCAGGGAACTTCTAAACATATTTGCGAGGAGCGTCCCAAAAAGAGCAGACTGATGCTAATCAAGCTGGTAGGTCATGACATGTTTAGATTTATGGGTTATTAAATGAATATGACCAAATTTTGTACCCCAAAACCAAAGAATGCTAGGTTCTTCAAGCAATATACATATCCCCCTGGCCCAGGATTTGTTCATACCTCATAGATCATAGAGACTATTAAATATTTTGTGAGTAAAATTAAATAGTTAACTCATTTTTTTCTGTGTTGTATACCACAGCTACATAACAGATTATTTGACAGGAATGATGTCATTTCTTTAAAAATTATCATGTATTTTATCTAGCCTTAATTTCATTTATAGGAACATATTCATCTTTATTGTAAATCTAAAAAAGTTCTCAAATATTTCATAGACATCACTCATATCTTCCTTTTCAAACTGTTCTACAAAGCCCTGGCGTTCAGTGACAGTACAGGAACCACAATGGGGACAGGCAAGCCAAGGCGGGTAAGCAGCGTTTTGCATTCCTCATCTTGTTTCAATCAGGTTTAGCTATATTTTTCTGTTTCATCTATTGAATTTTCAAAGAGAACTTTATCTGAAGAGGAAAATCTGGTGGTATGGCCAACAGACAATCCATCAAGCAAGCAAACCAACCAAAAATTTCAGAAACTGAAATCTAGCTGTCAGGGACCGTATTCCGGGGTGCGTGTTGGGCGTATTAGTTTCCCGGGGGCTGTTCTCCAAGGATGTTCCCTGCTTTGTTCACGAGCAGCCTGACATCACAGGATCTTCCAGGGCGATGCCTCTGTGTTGACAGGGCTCCAGCAGCTTTCCCAGGAAGCCGGGCTCTGTCAAGTGTGTGTGTGTGAGGAAGCTGTGCTCTCAGATCTGTGTAGCCACTGAATTAATTTAGTTACTTCTGAGGAGAGGTGACTCCATGAAATATTAACCAGACCGTGCTTCAGGGACACAGGCTTAACTCCTGCTGGTCGTCAGCCTGCAGCACACAACTTTTCAGGAGCTGGAAAGTTTTCCTCTTTACTTCACCTCTGTTAGTGTCATTCTCCTGACTTTCTCTCTACTTTGTCTAAATGAACTTACAGTTACCATGTTACAGTCAGGACCATCAGGGATTTTTTTTTAAAAGAACACATTATTCTCTCTGGTGTTCACTTCCACTGATGAGGGAAATTTTTGTGAGCATTATTAATTTTCTCTGAGGTTACTACCTGTTAATTTGTTGAATACTTCTTGGACTTTATATTTTTTAACCTGACTTTACTTCTTGATAACTATTTCCAAAATGTAATTCAGCCATGTACGTGGCATTACTATTTTTCTTTGTCTTAATTTTATTGTTGCAATATTTTAGAATTACCTTCTTTTTTTAGAGTTTTAAAAATATAAACAGTAAATGTATTTTTATTTCACTCATTCACATCATGAGCATTTTATTCCTCTTTTCTCTTTTATTATGCTGTAGAGTGACACATGACATGGAATTTACCCCAAATTGCGAGTTGATAGAAATTCCAAAAGAAATCGAAAGTGCTTTTCCTTATTTCAAATAAACTTTTTAAAAATTTGAATTATTAGTGCATATCAACTGTACAGATTGATAGGTTTCACGTGGCATTTTCATACACACAGAACATACTTTGGTTGTGTCTGTGCTCCCTGTTAATGCTCTCGGACACCACACTCTCTAGCGGTCAGCTCTGTAGCTGACCCCACGGTGTCCTAGAATCCCATTGTGACACTACATATGTGAAAATGAAGTCAGAGGCCATCGGTGAAGGGATCCATCCCATGTGATTGCCCCACACTTATAAAAAATTACACTTTTAATCTCCTTCACTTTTATGGATTTGATATCCCAAAGTCAATTTTTTTGAAGTACTGGGGATTGAACTTGGATATCCTCCACCACTAAGCTGATTCCTGGCTTAAACAAGTTTCTTTCTTCCTTCCTTCCTTTCTTTCTTTCTTTCTTTCTTTCTTTCTTTCTTTCTTTCTTTCTTTCTTTCTTTCTTTCTTTTCTCTCTCTCTCTCTCTCTCTCTCTCTCTCTCTCTCTCTCTCTCTCTCTCTCTCTTTCTTCTTTCTTTTTTGCTCCTGGGGATTGAACTCACATCCTTGAGCTTGCCAGGCAGGCGTCTATGCCACCAAGCCACATCCCCAGCCCACAATTTTCTTTTTGAGACAAGGTCTTGCTAAATTGTCCAAGCAGGACCTGAACTTGAGATTTTCCTGCCTCAAACTTCCTCAGTGCCATATTTTATATCACATAGCTATTAACATTTTTATAGTTACTTTTACATTCTATGTTTTTATCTTGTATACCAGAATCAAACTGATTTACAACTACTATTCCTGATTTCATAGCCTTCTCTATTTGTTTACGTATTTATATCTAACACCTTTATACTTTCCTACAATTTTTGTTGCATTTTGGTTTTATTGTGCATTTCCTATAAGGCAGATCTAGTACTGATAAATGCCCTCAACTTTTGCTTATTTTTGGAAAAGTCTTCTCCTCTCCTGTATATTTGAAAGACTACTTTGCTGAGTGTAATATTCTTACTTGCTACTTATATTCTTTTAGCATTTTTGAGTCTATCATTTCATGAATCTTACAAGATTTCTGCTGAGCAATCAACTGATAGTCTTACTGGAATTTGCTTGTACGTAATGAGTCCCTGTCTTGTTGATTTCAAAATTTTCTTTGCCTTTGCCTTTTGATAAAGCAGCAGCAGTGTATTACTCAGTGCTTGTGTTATTAGCAGCCCCTAACCATCGGGATCATACAAGTCCTCTCCACACTGTAATAACCCAGGTGGAAGGAGCCTACTGCCTTGGGCAGCCCCTGACAAAGCTGGAGTGTTAGACACATACTCCGATCTTCTCTTTCTTGGGACAGAGATCACTAAACAGGTTTTACCTTTGCTGTGCTGTAAATCCTTTGGAATGGAGCATACCACCAAACTTTCTGTTTGTTCTCAACAGTCCTAAGGTATCTAGAATTTTTCTAAGGATAGATTAAAATCAGACCCAGGTAGCCTTTTCTTCCCAAGTTGAAATATTACACCTGTTATTCATTCTTCTCTTTCTTTCCCTGGGGAGAGTCTGGGAACTGGGAATTTTCTCTTAGTAATGTGGAGCTGTTCTGGGCCATAGATTATGGTGCATGGGTGCCACTAAATTTCCTTGTCACTTTACTGTGGCTGGTTTCATGGTCCCGTGGGATGCAGGTACCTCTTTACTCATACCTGGCTTTCTCACAAAAAGAGTGTTTGTATTTTTGTCATATGATTGTTTCCAAGGGTGAAAGAAGAGTTGAGGGCTTCCTGTCCCACCATCTTGCTGACAGCATTCTTTAATCTTTTTAATTTGTATCTTTATAAGCTATACAGAATGAATTAGCTTTGCCTGAATATCGATTAATGTTTAGGCACTGTGGTTTAAATACAGTAACCTGAGAGTCACAGTGTTCCTTCTTGAAAGGTTCCTATCTAGTGATACAAATTATCCATAGATATTGAAAAACAGTTAAGTAGGAGCTGATAATGAGAGAAGGAAAATGAAATAAGTTTTGACATTGATGCTTTTATTGCTATTCACCAGTTCTAGCTTCTGTGTGCTCAATTCTATCTATTTCTTCTGGTCACTCTAAAGAAGTGTACTCATGTACATTCTTTCATGCAAAATGCATTTAGTCTATTTCTAAGGGTTGCCAAAATCCTAACAGTTTCAGTATTAAGAAGTCCAAGTCCTAGGGAAATACTCTTGATATAATCCCTGGATTTGATTATAAAGACTGGCACTGGTATAGGTCTCGTTGCTGGTCCTTGAAGGATGACAAGATATTTCCCTTCTACATGATTATTCAGTTTACGTTGCCTCTTAACAGCACAAGCTAAAATTCTCACTATTCTATTCCTAGCAATATGCAAATCTTAAATAATAATATTTGTACAAATGAAGCCATATATTGGAATATAAAGCTGTCTTTTTAATTTTCAAAGACTCAGAAATTTCAGTTCAGAGAAGACTTACCACAATTCACAGTTTAAGAATTTAACGTTAGAGAGAACTGTCTATTTTTACCCAGGGCTCTCAAAAAAAAAAAAAAAAAAAAAAAAAACCAATAAAATCTCTTCTTGATTCTGACTCTTATTTTCCTTTAGCCCAAAAAATGATAAGTCTTTTGCTGTGCAGAAACTTTTTTTTTTACTGTACTAAAAGCATGTAATAATAAAAAGATGAAAACTTTAAAAGTTGTTCAGGAAATAAAGGCTATAAGTATAAAAAATTTTAGGCATACCTTCAGTAAAAACAAAAAAATAAAAAATAAAAAAGCCTACCAGATTCCTGTTTTTCTCTTATCAAATCTCTTTTTTCCCCTTTGCTGGTTCTGCTTTTGTCTCTACTCATTCCAACAAATCACTTTTAAATTCTGGAATCTTCTGGGTCAAGTGAATGACATATTCTTAGATATTTCTCTGGCACTTTGGACAAATTTAATAATTCCTTTCTTTTAAATCTGGGATATGATTTTCAAGGTATGATG
This sequence comes from Hydrochoerus hydrochaeris, assembly GCA_004027455.1. Taxonomy (NCBI): domain Eukaryota; kingdom Metazoa; phylum Chordata; class Mammalia; order Rodentia; family Hydrochaeridae; genus Hydrochoerus; species Hydrochoerus hydrochaeris. The sequence continues at coordinate 436,119 of PVLA01000326.1, read as the reverse complement.
TACCTTGATTGATATGTAAACATGGTAGTTCACCAAGCCTAATAGCTGACGTTATTTATCCTAAGAACTCCTACCCCCATATCCACTGTCAGCTCCACTGCCAATTTTGTGCAGTTTCTGTGCTGTTCCTCACCAAGCCCTACTTTTACCCTGGTGCTTTTCTTCCTCTGAAAGGCCTTACCTTCTCTTGATTTGGTATCAGAATGATTCTGACCCTTCAAACCTCAGTTCCTCTATGAAAGTGTCCTGAAATCTCTTTACTGTTTCTCCCCTGTGCTTCCAAGTTTTCCTGTCTGTCTCTTTGGTAAGATGATAAGGTAGTCACCACTTACTCCTGCTCTTTGAGAGGATTATTCAGTTACTTCTGACTTTAACTCTGACTTGAGGTTTTATCCTGATTTTTCTTCTTTAAGTCACTATACATATAATGTCCCTGTTCCTTGGACTCTGATTTTATGTGGGCAACTGTTGGAATGTCCCTCACTGCTTCTGTGAAATTTCACTTAATTGCCATGGGGACTTCATGTTCTCATTCATGTGGAGATGGTGTGCACAGTGCCCTGCTTAGAAGCCTCAAATTTAGAAACTGTCACTGTGACTTCAGGTCTTCTGTTCACTAACCCTGCATCATGGAGCCATTTATTTAAAAGCACTGAGCCTCTGTGTTTTCACTTATCAATAGAACATTTTATTAGATTAAAAGAGAACATATTTAAAATATGCTTAGCATAGTTTCAGAAATTTAGCAAACACTCCATAGATGTTACTGTCTACATTTACTATTAAGACTGTGTTTTAGTTACTTTTCTTGGACAAAATACCTGACACCCAAAGTTAAAGGAGAGGAAGAGGTTCATTCAGCTTACAGTTTGTAGAGACTTTAGCCCATAATTGTCTGGCTCCAAGGCAGGGTGGCACATGGTAGAAGGGCAACCTTTCATGGCAGCAGAAGATACTGAAAGCAACAAGAAAGGAGGAGAGACCAAGCCTCTTTCCTTCTCTTATATTGTATGTAGGCTACCCACCCTAGGGCAAGTGTAGTAGTAACACCTTTATTCTTAGCATTGGACCATAAGTCAATCCCAATCTCCAGAAGCCCACTCCCATGATCTCATAAGGCACTGGGGGGACATCTAGACACAAGCCATAACATTCTACCCCTGGACCCCCAAAGACTCATGTAGATTCTTTCATGCAAAATGCATTTAGTCTATTTCTAAGGGTTGCCAAAATCCTAACAGTTTCAGTATTAAGAAGTCCAAGTCCCAAGTCTCCTCTGAGACTTAAAGCAAGTTTAGCTGTAAGGCCCTGTACAAATGAAGTTAAGTACTTCCAGACTTCAATAGCACAAGATAAACATTTGTATTCCAAAAGTTATAAACAGAGAGATATAAAGGAATTGGAGAAAAGCAAGTCCAAAATCCAGCAAGACAAACATGATGTCTTGTAGTTCCTGATGCAGCATCCTAGGCAATTTGTGGGAAGATGCAACCTCCAAAGGGATTGGATGGCTATGCCCCTAATGGCATTACTGATAGTTGTAGCTCCCTTGGCTTCTCTCTTGAGCTTGCTCTGCTCCCTCCTTGCATTTTTCCTCAGATGATCCACATTCCTGGCTTTTTCAAACTTCTGAGGTCTCCACTGCATCTTGGGCTTCATATTCACAACTTTATGCACTGCCCTCACAGGGGAACACTGCTTGGCATTATAGGATTTCTGAAATCCAGGTGGAAGTCTGTCTGAACTCACAGTTCTTGCAATATATATGTTACTAAAACCAGTGTTACATGGGTAGTGCCAAGGTCTGCTGCCAGCTGTATCCCTCTTGCCTATAGGAGTTGAGTGCCTGGATCACTGAGCACTCTGAATCCAGTTCCAAGGAACGTATTTTCTAGGCTTCTGCAATTCTGGAACAAAGAGCTCTGTGGTTTTCTTCGCAAAGCAAAGTTTTTCACTTTTGCAATTTTGATACTGCAAAAGGTGATGTCTAGCTTCTTCTTGTGATGCCTTCCAGCCATTTTACTTTTCTCTTGTATTTTCTCAGCAGTCAGGTTCTACTCAGCTCTATTTTTGTAGTCCATAGCTGTATTTGAGGTTCCCTTTTTGTCAAACTCACACATTTTTAATTATTTTTCTGGCCTTTTTCTTCTTGATTTTCAACATAAATCTGGCTAATGGTCCCCAAAAGAAGCAATGCCATCACCTCAACATTAGGCTGCCTTGAATTTCTTCTGCCAGATTAATTAATCCACTGCCCTTAATCTCAGTCTCAGGTAAAGTCTTTGGACATGAACAAAATGCAGACAAACTTTTTGCCAACCCATAACATACAGCATCTGGAGTCCAACAGCCAATTCAGTCCTTCTTCCCAGCAGAAAAGCTCCCAAGCCTGGTCTTTACATTTCTATCAACCTTCTGGTCTTCTGATCTCTGACCAGAATTTGTCATACAGAACAGTCTAAGGCATTCCAGCTGTTCTTTTTCAGCCAGCATCTCTGAACATTTCCAATTTCTTTCCACAAGCCATTCCCAAAAGCTCTTGAAACACATGTTCACGTATAGTCAAAACACTGTCCCTAAATTCTGATACCAAAATTCAGCCTTATCTATTTTTCTCAATTCTGGGACGAAATACTCAACATCCAAACTTAAAGGGAGGAAGAGGTTTATTTAGAGGTTTTAGTCCATAATCATCTGGCTCCAAGTCAGGGTGACACACGACACAAGGGTAACCTTTCATTGGCAGTGAAAGATACCAACAGCAACAAGAAAGGAGAGGAGACTAAGCCTCTTTTCCTCTATTATATTGTATGCAGGTACCCACCCTAAAGCTGGTGTAGTACTCATACTGTTATTCCACGCCTTGCACTATAAGTCAATCACAAACTTGAGATGTCTGCCCCCACAACTGCATGAGGTTTTGGGTGGACACCTAGACACAAGTCATAGCAAGAAGTAAAGCCAACTTGTGCTTCCTTTTGCCCATTTTAATGAATATATTCACAATTAATCTACAGATGAATGTTTACTTGTGTATTACCATTTGTATATTTACTGTGTCTATGGATAGGCCCTTGATTTTTCTCTTTCTGAACAGAAATAATTCTTATGGAGTTGAATCTTGTAAAGAAAAAAAAAAGACTTGGAATAATTTCTCAAACTCACCTCATATTACTTGATGGAGCTTCTGCATCTTTTAATTATTTTATCAGTAATGCTACTGATAGTAAAAAATTAAAAGAAAAATCCATCTTGCAAATATTTTAATAAAACATCATAAGCTTGGGAAATTTCATGCATTTTTTTCTTATTTTCAATGACCATTATTGATATGACTTGAAATTTTTCACATTAAAGATAGTTTTAACCAGGCATGGTGGTACATGCCTGTGTCCCAGCACTTGGGGGCTGAGGCAGGAGAACTGCTGTAAGTTTGAGCCCAGCCTGGGATACATAAGAGAGTTCAAAAGAAGGTTGTGCTACATAACAAGAATCTGTCTTAAAATTTAAAAAAAAGATAATTGTATTTTATCACTGTCTGGAGGTTTGAAGACCGGATAATCCATGTTTGTTGTGGTGAATTCACACTAGTTATCTGAAGAAAGTCAGCCTTGCTCATGGATAGTCTCTTGACTCAAACTTGGAAATTCTTTTATTTATATACTGGGTATGTTAGAGAACCTCAGATTTTACAAGAAGAGAGAAAAATCTATGTTTGGCTGCTAAATAAATAATATTTTTACCTCTATATCCTCAGACTCACAGCTAGCCAATATTTTTCTATAATTTATTTGGAATAAATTGCAATCCAGATAGATTTTATTTATGTAGAATTTGAAAATAGGACTTGAATTAAATGAAATCATCAAGGAAGCATATATCCAGGTCGATTTTATTACCGTCTTGTTGGATTATTTTTACTTAGGTTATCAGTCTCTTTTACCAGACTTGATAAGATATGGTATAAAAAAGCTTTTACTGTATTTCCTTCCAGCAGAGGTAAATTTTGAGGTTGTTTACTACATCAAGATGTTGAGTCCACAGGCAAAATTTTTTATTAAGTACTAATATCCGAATAGCTGTGTTATTCTTGAGTCTCTTCATTAACACTTCATTTAATTCAATAAATATTCAGTGATGAATATGTACCAGTCTGGGATTTGCAGTCCAGGGGAGTAAGGATATGGGGCAGGAGCAGAGCTGTGGAGGGGTGGGCCACCGTGAGAGAACATTTCTGTAAGACAGGGTGTGGCCCTGCCTCTGAGTGGGCTCGTCACCCCGAGGTGGGAGCCAACGGATGAGACAGGAGACAGCGAGCTCTTTGCTTGAATAGCAGGAGAGCACGGGTGCCAGTACACAGGGGAAGTGGCCAGTCTTTGACATTTTCTTCTCTCTAGGTGGACATTCAGATCTAGGTGGACTGACAGACATGCATATGGAACAGCTCTTGTGGTTGTATTTTTTTTTTCTAAAGCGTTAATGGTAAGTGGAGAGGATGTATTGAAGGTTTGAAGAAACAAGAGCAACCGTGAAATAACTGTCTAGGAGAATAGGAAATTGAATGGGTTAGGAAATAGTAAGTTTCTGTGTAAACCTAAGGGTCCATTTGAGCTGAGCAGATGAATTATTTTTAGACATTACATTTAGCTACTCTAAGATAAAACAGAACATGCAGAGAATGGTATTTCATACTGGTTTCTTTCTCTTAACTGTCTCTCTCTCTCTCTCTCTTTCTGTCTCTTTTTCTCTCATTCCAAAGGGTAATACATTCTTTTTCTGACATAAGAAACAACAAATTAATCACTACCCAATAAACAAAGCCAGTGAGAAAGTAGGAAAGAAAAGCCAAAAATTTAAAGCATCTACAAAAAAAGTGTTTATAGTGATACATAGTATAACCCATTCTGGGTAAAAAAAGAGAAGAGAGGAAGAGAGAGAGAGGTATGAAGTTTAATGAGGATCAACGAAAGTCTAGGTGTGGACATAATATTTCTAGAGTTGATGCAGTAGCAGGAATGAATGGAAATAAAGTAGTTAATGATGAGAAAGTGGGATATTAAAATGGATATAATAGAGTATATTATGGGAAATGTAATGTTTAGATGTGACTGAGGAAAAAATAATAGGAGAGAGAAGTGAACAGCAGGGTGTTGGAGCAATCTTATGTGTGAAAGTTGACATCAAGAAGGAAAAAGAAATTGTGTCAGGTTTGGAAGTCAAGCAACAAAAATGAGAAATAAAAGTAAGAATTTGAGGGTGAACTGATAATACAAATCAGTGGTGCAAGAAATAATGACATGAAATGAGCTTCATATTGGTGGAGACAGTGAATGGTTTTAGAGAGAAGAGGAAGGTGAAATTTGGAAGGAACTACAAGTAATTAACACTTAGGCTCTTTCCAGTGGTCCCTTGTCAGGATCTAATAACCACTAGCTGGTTTTCTAATTTAATGTACACTAAAGGGTATGTAAGTGAGCATAGTCATCCCTACTTTGTTGAAATCAAAAGATGAGATGATGGCTTAAAGTCATAGCGCTGGAAAAGAGAGTGCACGGCAGGAGAATGTCAGGTGAGTAGGCAGGTTTCGGGAAAACAATATGCAAAAGTGCCGGAGTGAAAGAGGTCAAGGGTGACTGTTAGATTTCATCTTGCATAAGATAAGGAGCTCACCCAAGATGTTGGAGGTGAGGTGGAATAGTCAACCGTAATTTTAATTTATTTAATGAAAGTGTCATTAGAAATTAGGTAGATAGTCTTAAGAGGAAATTTGGTGTTTTAGAATAGCAATCTGGGTTAGAAATCTATTATCTATCTGTCTGTCTGTCTGTCTGTCTGTCTGTCTGTCTGTCTGTCTGTCTATATATAATCTATCATCTGTTTACCTGTGTTGAATTTAATGCTAAGTGACATCTCTATAGAAAAGTCTTCTGTGACAAGAGGATTAGGTTAAAATTCACATTATTTTTTCTTCTTATGCAGTTGTACTTGCTTTCATTGCTATTACTTTACTCATTTTGCATTTTCGTTCACTTTTATATTTAGCCCAAAGGAACACTCTAGCCAAAGGTTTTGGTTAGAGAAAGGAGTAGAAACCTATTCAAAATTTCTCAGTCAAAGCAAATGGGAGCCATTGCAAAGAGGTCCAGGAGCAGTTATTGAAATGCTGTCAAACTTCATGTGAAACGGAACCAAGAATGTCAAATCCCAGAACCAAGGTTCAGCTTGTAGAGGGTCTAGGATGCTTTCAGCTCTCTTTCTCTGCATGAATCTGCTGAACTGTTCTCTCTCCACCAATCTGCATTCTACCTTTCTAGTAAGTTCTCAAACGGCCCAATATGACTCACACTAGCCAGTGTGCATGCATCCCCTTCTTTCACTGTTATAGAAACAAATACTATCAGCTCAATTGATGCGTCCTTGCCTCATTTTTGATCTCAAGCCAGTCATGGGGGATGCTTCCTGGAAAATTTTGGTTCAGATGACCTGTGGTTCAAGTGTGCAGTTGAAATTGGGGGCCTCCCGTGGGTAGTGTGGGCTTCCTACAGAAACTTTGGGTAGGTAAACTTGGCAATTCGAACATGAATAACATGCTTCATGACACTGCTTGTCCTAAATGGTCAGTGTTTTTACTGATGCTTAAGGAATTGAACTTTATATTTTAATCTATTCTTGTTATACAGGCAAGTAGATATTTGTTATATCTATAAACTTTAATTCTAACAAGATAATCTGGTGGAGATTGATACTGATACTCCAGTATAATGCCAATGTGGAAATGATCTAGAGATTAATAGTGCAATATTATGCTGTTGTGCTCAGAATTTTACCCACTAAACAGTTTTATTTGCAGTAATTTACTTTACTTGACTTTATTAGATATTAGCATAATTCTTTACCAGAGTCTACTGTTATTCCACTTCATTACTTAACCACATTTATCGATTGGGACATTATTGCTGACAGAACAGATTTCTAGTCACTTGGTGTAACAATAAAGGAAAAATGAAAGCATTGTTTCTCCAAGAATCATCTGTTTTTCTCAGAGAGGATAAAAATATGTTAGAAAACAAATTAGAATTTTTTAGGCTGTGTGACATTTCTGTACATGAAGCTATGTTTGATTTCTGTGGGACCCTGAGGCTGATGTAGTCATGTAATGCAGCAGTTTTTCTTCAAGTTCAAGAAGAGATTAAAAGAGAGAAAAAGGGCTGTGTAAATAGGCCTCAGAGAGGCAGAGACTAAATTTCTATTACTCTCACTGACTAATACAGCAACACTTGGGATTTATTCCTTTGTGATACATCAGAAGAGGGATAATTTCATTATATAAACATTTTGGCAAATTTTGGGGAAGTGAATTTAGATTTTAAACCCACTATGACACTTTGTTCTTTGAGATTCTAGAAAGAATTGAATTATCTCCCTTAAGGATAATCATTAATTTTCCTTCTTACCGTTTTAGAAATGTTGAAATGTCAAATGTCAGAGGAGGGGATGTGTGTTCATCGTTATTTTCCTATGATGTATTTGCTGTTTGATATGTACATTCAAATTCTCTATTAGAAGAGTGATTATTGAACACAACTGTACTAATTATGTGCTGCTGAGTTACAAATTATCCCAAACTTTAGCAGCTCAAAGCAGTAAACCTTTGTAAGTTCAAAGTTTCTGTGAGTCAGTAATTGGGGAGTAGCAAAGCCAGATGGTCTGGCTCAGGACCTTTCCTGAGGTTGTGGTCAAGATGCTGGCCAGGTCCACAGTCCGCTAAAGACCTGAGTGGGGCCGGTGGTTTCTCTTCCAAGGTGGTTCGCTCAACAGCTGTTGGCAGGAGGTGTCAGTTACTGGTTAGTGGTTGCCAGGAGGCCTGTGTTCGTGGCTGGATGTTCTAGGAAGTCTTAGTTCCTCATTGTCAGGTCACTTGGGTGTATTCACGACATCACAACTGGCTTTCCCAGAGAAAATGTTCCAAGTGAGCCAAGTAGAAGTCCCAAAGACTGTCATAGCCAAGCAGTGGAAGTTACACGTTGTAATTTAGTGTATATTCTAGGCATTCCACACGTCTGCGCTATTCCGTGTGGGAGGGGACTCCACAAATGCAAATCCTGGGGTGGAACTCATATTGGAGATCACTGTAAAAATCTCTGCAGAAATAAAGCCAAAACTTTCCCTACTCAGGCACAAAATGCTGCCTCATAAACAACCTCTTAGAAGATGCTGTCTTTTGTGAGGAATTCGCCAGAAACAAACCTCCTCTTTCATGGGAGAGAAGCAGGGTTGAAGCAGGGAGGTTTTGCTCATTTGCTCAAGTCTACTTTCTTACATAGAGGTGTTAACAGTGATAAAGATGAATTCCCTTTATTGGTTCTGTGCCTTTACAATAAAAATATTTGAGTACGGTTTTGTTATAGTTTGCACGTGGTCTGTCCCACAAAGACGTGAGTTAAAGGCTCGGTCCTCAGGTATGACCTGAGACCTATTGAGAGGTGGTGGAACCGTTATTGAATGGGAGCTAGTGGGAGCCCTCAGGTCACTCACTGGTGGTGTGGCCTCAGAGAGCTTATGGCACCCCACGTCTCCACTGCTCGTTCCCATTCAGAGCACGGAGGTGACTGCCTTTGCTTTCCCACAGACTGCCACAGTTATGTGCAGGGCTCTCTATCTTGTGCTAGAGGACTAAAAGCAACTTGCCTGACCATGGACTGAAATCTCCAAGGCAATAAACCCCTTCTCTCTATAAGTTATTATTTTATGTATTTGTTACAGTAACAGAAAGCTGACTTGCACAATATCCCTCACAAATACGCATTTATGTGCTTTGTGCCCATGCCAGTGTCGATCTCTATAACAAATACTGACTTATTTTTCTTATTTTTTACACAAGAGTAAATCCAAGTAGAAATTGTACTACTTCCTCCCCTTGTTTTGGTGAATGCCTTTGTACCACACTGCAAAGCTAAGATCACTTATCTAAATGATACAAAATGAAGATTATAATTTCACATGGAGTGAAAACAGAATGTGTTAAAGAAGACAGATCATAGTGGTCAAAATGTCAATTTCATAGGACCAGATAGTCCAGATACAACTTCCTGCTGCAGCATTTTGTGCCTGAGTAGGGAAGGTTTTCTTCTCTACCTATCAACAGCAGGTCTCTCTCACACCTACATCAGGTTTTCCTCCATGGTGGTGAGAATTTGGGTGGAGCATTTGGCAGTCCAATATCATCTGCAGAACATATACTGGCAATATTAACTGTTTGTTTAGTCTTCTCTTGATACCATAGGCAACCTCTCATATATAGATTGTTCTAAAGGTTTTTAATGATTATAAGTCAGTAATTACCAAGTCCTGAAAATCAGTATGCTTAAATAACTATTTGGAGTAATTGTAACCCTCCACTTCTATCCTAATGGATGCCTGATTCATTATCAATAGGTATCAAGGGAAGGTTGAATAAATTTTTCTTTAGTAATAATATGTTACACTGGTAAACTTAGGATAAAGAATAGATAAGGAATATTTTGACTATGAACTTTGTACAAAGCCTGCTTTTTCGATGAGTAACTGGTAAAGTTTAAATGTTACTAAATGATCCCACCAAAATTTTTACAACCTCTCCATTTAAATCTGCTTATGTACTCTGGCTCTTTGTGGTGAAATCATATCTGCATTTTCAAAATCTGTATTTTAGAAATCAGATATCAACATTAGCTTTATCTGGATGTTTTCATATTTCCAAACAATATGACATAAAGAAATGTTATTTTTTAAATGAACAAATGTAGTCACAGTTAATGTACTTTAGATATCTGCATATGTTTATAAAAAGCTCTGAATGACAAAACTGCATTCAGCCACAATTATTTCATATGTGACTTTGCTTTAAAAATTCCAGAATTAAAAAATGTATCTTAGACAAAATGGCAACTTTCCTTGGCAAAATGAAATCTCAGGCTGGTCTTCATGTCTTCCTTACTTTTTTATTTTGCTACAAATGCAAAAATCTAGTAAGAATGCTAGCTTAATTTTTTTGCTGACTTTAAGTCATTTTTTTCTATTGTTTAAAGTAGGCCATTGATCTTAACATATGATTATCTCTATAATTACTATTAAAACTGGAAAAATACATTGTTTTGGATTGTCTTTATTTTTATAATGCTGCAAAAATGCAAGAAATCCTTTTGTGATTGACTAAGGAGAATAGGTGGATGTAGACTAAATTTTTTCTAAATAGATAACACCGTGTTTTCTGGAATGTAAATGAGTGAAAAAATTCTCTTGTACTGGAGCATTCACCAGGAACCCTATTGAGGAAATGGGTGATGATGGATGTGTGTGGCTCTGCTTTTTAAGTGTCTCATAATTATTTGTGAGTAATTTTTATAATCTAGAAAAAATGTAGCTCTGGAAACACTTCGGAATGAGGTAGTCCGTGGTACTTCCTACAATTAAAACATCTCTGATTTCCAAATTAAGATAACTGGGAGACCACATGGGGCTTGGAAGCCCTTAATGAATATTTGAAAGCCTTAGCACAGAGTCTGGAAGCCAAATAAGGCAAGTATTAGTTTGAGCTCCAGGAGCAAATACTTTTAGTCTTTGAAGAGTGTAGGTAAGGTTTGGGATGGATTTTCAGGCAAAGTCTGACTATAAGTGCATGACTCTGAGTGTAGTCACTCTCCTGAGTAGTTTCGTTTTCCGATAATTTAGAAAACTCCTGAATCCCTTCCTGACTGAACATCAGTAAAACTGGGAGTCTTTCCAAGAGAACACGGATGTATCCAGAATCTGAATTTCTATTGCACTAGGGATGTTAGATAAATACTTGGACTACAACTGCACTATCAGTGGGCCGGCTGGTTGTTGTAGTAAATTCTGTGTTATAGGCTGGATGGAAAAATTTTACGACCTCAGGTCAGAAGAGGGGCCTGGAATCATCCCTTGAATGTAAGAGATGACATTAAAACAACTGGCTTTGCTAATCTTTCTACAGTTAGAAGGCCCTGAATATTATCATCAACATTGATGAATGGAAAAAAAAAGATAATTAATCAACAAGATAATAATTTCTAATTAAAGTTGAGCAATCAAGATTCCAAAGAAACAAAAAAGTGTATATTTATTTTAGCTGCATAATAAAGAGTGAATAAAATAGTAATGAAAGAAAGGAAGGAAAATATCAAAAACTATGAAAATCAACATTGGTGTCTGCATTTTATAGTATGGGTCAAAGATGCGTACATATGTTTATGTACTATTATTCTGCGTTAGTGGATCATGATTGGCACTGCATGATTTTTTAATCTAAAAGAATTAATGTATGATAATTATTTAATAAGTGGAGAATAATCTAAAAGAATTTTTGTAAGTTTGGAGGTAAATATGAACCTGTATTCTAGACTTGGTCATTAGCAAGAATAGTGATTCCCTAGCCTTAAAGTTTAGCATTGATAAAGCAAAACTGAACCAAAGAATAATGGTGTCAATGGCCATGGTAAATAAGCTGAATCTTTTGGAATTGTAGTTGCAGGGATCTGTACCCTGACACCCATTTGCTTTATAATATTCAACATTTACTGTCGGAATGCCAGGAATTCCTACTCTTGTCCAATTCTGTCATGGAAGACATAGCTCAGAGAAGGAAATATGTCCTAACTATATGTTCAGGCTCTGCTTGGGATTATGTCAGCTTTATAATGAAAAGAGCTAACATTTTTGTAACACATCCTGTGTGCCAACCACTGTCATAAATTTTGCGTGTGTTAACTCTTTAATCCTCGTGACAACCGTGGAGTATTATTATCCCTGTCCTACAGACAGAGAGCTGACCGTCCAAACATTGGAACCTGGGATTGTGATGGAGCCAGGGTCTGAATCCAGATCCTTAAATGTGTCCTGCTATTTTTCCCATTAGTGTGTCTATTCTTTTCAGTTCACTTCCAAACTCTTCCTCCTTCACCTGCCAGGTTCTCAGGTGTGAAATGAGGCAGCATTGCTCCGGCAAAGCATTCTTAGCACACTGTACTTCGCCTCATGCCACTTAGCACGCTAACTGCAAGGCTATACACATGATTTTGTATGTTCTCTAACCCTTTCCGAAACAGACGTCCCATTTTACTTACATGGATACCTCTAGCTCAATGCTTTGACTAAATGGGTAATCAGTAATTAACTATTGAATGAATGAATGAAGACTGAATTTCTATGTTTAAGTGATAGCATAAGTTTGAGGTTATAATACCTTTTTAGGAAGAAAACAAAGCATACTTTTGCAAACAACTTCAATGGAATAGAAACTGATACATTTTAAAGTGTAATTAAATGTCTTTATATGACATTTTTGCTTTTCTGTGGTAAACTAAAAAGCTTACGAATACCTTTGGCCTTCATTTTCCTATGATTAAAAATTTTTAAATATTCAGAGCATAAACCAATTTATTAACAAGCTTTAAGATTTAGTCTGAATCAATCTGCTTGGAAACAGTAATTTTCCATTCATTGGTTAAATTCTCTGTGAATATTTCCTTTCATAATGAAACTATTTCAACTTAATGAAGTGTTAGTTACTGGAACAAAAATTATAGCCTCAAAAGAATTAATAGTTCCACCAAATTGTGCCCGTCTTACCACAGTGCTATTGGTAGTAGAGAAGCTGAGGAAACTATAAACAGATTAAAGACGGTGCGGAGTCGGTGAGGACTAACAGCCCATACCCAAGAGTCTGAGCGCTTTGGAAATGCAGAGTAAAGATAGGTTTTAAAACTAAACAAAGCAAAGCAAAAATTTAAGAAATGATTTTCATTTTGTAAGACCTGAAAGTCAATTATTTTTATTAAACCAAAAATATCTTGGCCAGTTTATTAATGCTAAAATCTATAAAGGAATGCCTTCTACTTGATTTCAACATCATAGCAGTTCAGATGGAAATTTCTATGTAGGTTAAGTGCGCTATTTTAGGAAAACACCTAATTTTATATCTTTCCCCTTCCTACTTTCAAAATTGGTCTACATATATTCATTCTCTGCTGAAGGAAGTAGTGACTTCACTTACTCAAATGTCAGAGAAAGTTGAATACACTTTGTTTCTTTATTTTGCTGTAAAAAAAGAGTAAAACTCTTCTTTCAGCTGTAAAAAAAATTTTGTTTTCTATAAGAAATCAGTATTTGCTGAGAAGCATTTGTAGTATAAAAGATATTTTAGCTTTATGTGGTTCAAAAATTTAAATTAGAAGATATAAGGAACCTAAATAACTTGCAAATAAGCTTGCCATATCTTTGAAATTGTTTATTATAAAATAAGAACTTTATATAGAACTTGTTAAACATAAGTGAAATTATGTAAACCAAAACAACGTCTTGAAAGTAGAAATATTATGTATGGCCTTTTAAAGTGTTTGTAAGTAGAGCAAATGTAAAAGTTACTTTATTAGCTGAAATATATTTGAATGTCAAGTTGATTATTTTCTTGATGAAAAAATAAATTATGATCATCTTCCTATTTTTGCATGCCATGATCATTGTAGTGATTATAATTCTGTATAGACAATACAGAACTCTACAGACAATAGAACTTTTTTTTCTGTTTGTGTACAAAGGTTACACCTTAGTTACATTCTTAGAACAAGTTCTAGTCTATATTCACGTCCAGAGTTATTCAATGAGTGTTTCAGTTTAAAAATATTTATAAGAAGCATTTTCCCATTTTAGTTCCTGACTCCTTTTCAGATAGTAGGAAAAATTCTTTAAGACCCTCGGTAAATTATGAGCACCCCCACACACAGAATGTGAAACCTCCTGTCTGTTAACACGATCCAGAGTCCACCCGCCTGTGCTTCAAGCCGTAACATTTTGACCATTGCTAATGGCAGAAGTATACGCTAGGTAACCAATAGTTGTAGCTGATGAACTCTGTGTTATCCACCTTTCTGTCACTGTATCACAATACCTCATGCAAAAAACATGCACACAAAAAGGTTCATTTTGGCTACAGTTTCAGATGCTTCTGTCTGTCGTCATTTGGTGCTATCAGTATGGGCCCGTGGTGAGAGGAGCATCACGGCGGGGGACAGTGCTACAGCAGGGTGGCTCCCCTCATGGAATCTGGGGACAAAGAGAAGGAGAAAAAGAAGGAGGAGAGGGGAGAGAGAGGGAGGAAGAGGGGCAAGGGAAGAAAGAAGGAGGAGGAAGTACAAGAAGCAGAAAGAGAAGGAGAACAAGAAAGAGTAAAAGAAGAAAGAGAAGAAGGTGGAGTGAGGAGGAAGAGGAGAAGGATGAAGATGTAGAGTAGAAGAAAAAATAGGGTGGAAGGGAAAAGAGGAGGAAGAAGGAAGAGGAGGAGCAGGGAGGAAGACACAAAGATGCAGTGATTGAGGGCCACAGACCCGCCTCCTAGGTCTACACCCTGGTAGTAGCGGCACAGGGTGGAGACCAAGGCTTTAGTCCTTGGCCTTTGGGAAACATTTCGGATCCAAACCATTAAAATCTTATACCATTTTCTTACACTTAGTCATATTTTTAATCTAGGTTAGAAATATCATGAACTTGTCTGTGTTTAACAGCCCAATTTAATTTGGGACTGAATGGGAGCCTAAACGTTTGTTTTTATTGAAGTCATCCATCTGTCTTTCCTCTTCCAAGATATTGATAGTGTCCTATAATTAAAGCAGTAACATCGCTGTCTGCTTTTTGGTGTTTGTAATAGAAACTTTATCCTTTTACCATTTATCTTAAGTTTTTTTCTACCTAGATTGTAGTGTCTGATGATCTGTCAACATTTTTATTAAAACTGTGAAATTATGGGAGCTATTCAAATTTAAGTGTATGAAGTCTGTACATTTTTAAGGGTGATCACATTTTGATTCGTTTTACCTGTCCTCTTCACAGTGGTAATGGTGTTTTACCTGTCCCCTTCACAGTGGTAACGGTGTCTTTTCATTCCTCAGGGTGCCTACTTTGGATTATAAACGTGACCCCTCCCCTTACTATTTCCATGTTAAACAAAATGCCCAGAATTTCCAGTTGATCATTTTATTTTCTCTGAAGATTTTTGATCTTAATACATACTTCCATTTGCCTTTACCCACTTTATCTTATTTTTGAAAACTGGTTTTTCTAGCAGTAGAAGTTGCATATAATTGATTTTTGGTCTTTGAAATGTTTGTTGATTCTTTAATTTGTTTGCACTGATTTTGAACTGTCCAATTCTTATGCCTTTGGGTCATGTGTGGTGATCAAAGTGTTGGAATACAGGATTCCAGAGGAGTGATATCCTTGAAACCAACGCCCTCTCACCTTTAATACTGACCATTGAGGTAGATATATGCAACACTTTCCAAAAGATTTCTCTTTGAAACTTTGCCTGAGAGAGCTACTGTTTTACTTCCCCATTATTTGGAGAGTAAAAACATTAGCAAACATAAGCAATTTAGTAAACTGAAATATTTTTCTTTGGAGGGTGCTAAATAAACTGAATATGTTGCATAGATTTGTGACATTTTAGAATCAGTATCTATCTAGATTTTTTTTAAACAAAAGTTTACCCACTTCCAGATTTAAGGATGAGAATGAATAATTTTCTTTTTATGGAATGAATGATGAAGAGCAATATAGAACAGAATAATAAATTTTTATTATGAATGTTCCAAATGAGAATAAAATTCAAAGAAAATAAAAGTCAGAAGAGAAAAATGAGTCCTGGATTTGGCCAGGAAAAATGACTTGTGACCTCACACAGGGTTAGTATGGTAAAGCAATACAGCTAGAAGAAATTGATGGTTTGTTTATAATTTTTCTTCGGGAGTCCAGAAGTTAGTGAGTGCTTTCACAAAATGCAAAAGAAATAGAATTAGCAATAACTTAAATTTTGAAAATGGGTTGTTAAAAAAATTAGAAATAATATTAAGACAAGGATGAGTGAAAATATTAAAGCAATGTGGGTTCTGCAGCTAAAGTCCTAGAGAGCAAATGGATAAATAAAATGCTCATGGGAAGCAAGTTGGGAATGTGCATGCTGGGGTCTTTTGGCTCTATCTGGAGGTGTAGATCACATCTTCTTTAATAAATATCATCGTTGCAAGACCTCAGAGGAACAAGAATTTTCTATCTTTTAGACATTGCAGGCTGAACCTTGCAAAGGTGCTTGGCAGAGATAAAGCTTTAATGTGTAAAAATTTTCAAAAGAAAAAAAAAAAAAAGAAGGCCTTCTTTCAAAGCATTTTCCAGCGTCCTGATATTTCTTTGCCAAGAAAAAGTTCTAGTCTTGGGAAATCTCGCCCTGTGTATTAAAACTTTGGCAAGGAGTACCGACAAAAGGATTGAGTGGGTGTCCACTTGAAATTGAAATTGCAACTGTGTGTTAGACCTGGGAGGTCAGCCTTCTGTCTACCGAAAATGGTCTAAGATCCCAAATACCAAGGAACATGCAGTAGACAAGGGTAAAAACTAAGTGTATGGGTGTGGAGAAAGCTTGGGGAATTGAAAACTATCATTCCTTTTCCCCACAGCGCTGCAAGACTTGGTAGGAAGTCGTAAATTCTCTTCTTGAAGGTAAAAATACTGGAATCTAACACAAAGTGCAGACTAAAATTGCCCTTTCCGATCATTCAAGTGTACCTGTCTATAAATCACTGTCATCTCTACGACAAAATGTTTCCCATGTAAGATCAGCATTTTTTAGTTTTCTTCTTTCTTTTCAGAAAATGTCTGAGAAGGGTTTCCTTCTTCTTATTTCTCTGCATTTTTGGCTTTAGCATAAATTGGTTAAGTAGTAGAAGTGAGTTTAGAAAGATGTACATCTCTCCTACCATTAAAAAATGCTTGTTTAATTTTTGTGGTATGGACTTGTAGAAAAATTACTGGGTAAAATTTTTACTAGGTAAAAACAGCACTCTACTTGTAGACAATCACTCATCAACCACTTTTTTTTTTTGTCCCCAAAGCAGGCCGTGGATGCTTTGGGTGAATTTTAACCCTTTTCAGGGCACAGTTAAACTTTAATCAGAGTACAGTTTTTCTATCTAAATATTGTTAGCAGGATTATCTACAAGTTACAAAATATTTTAAAATGTGTTTGTGTTATTATGGCACAAAAAAATAATGAAGAAATAACTCTCAGGCAGAAAAAAACCACCGCATGTCATAGAAATGTTGAAAATGACAAGCAAATTACTGAGATTCTAGAAAGACACAGCATGTTTGGCTCTTGAAGAATTATAAACGACGCAGGTTGGACTTTGATGTATCATGGTGGCAACCCTGTGCAGTGAAAGAAGAGTCTGAATCAAATTAAGTATGGAATTTTGACTTAAAGTATAACATGAGGTTTCTTATATGAGAAACTCAAATTATAAATAAAAAGCAAAATAAAAGACAGATGATAGGAAATAGGGAGATAGATCTTTCTCGAAGGGGAAAGAGATTGAGGGATGGGGAGAGGGTGAGGAAAGATGAAAAAAGGAATTAAAATTTGCTATGCACATGCACCAGTTCCATATAAGAAATGTGAACATGTACTGCAAACATATACTGCTAGAAAAGAAGTATATAAAATTTTAAAAAGCTATATATTTTGATTTTCTTTTTAAAGAGCCGAGCGATATCACAGTATGCAAACTGGCAATAATCAAAATAAGTAAAAGTAATGGTTTTCATTTTAATTTAATACAATTATGACTTTCTTTCTGCACTTATAATCAAGGTATATGTATTTCTAAGTTGGTGCATATCACATAAAGATCAGATTTAACTGAGGTACGCGTCTGTTTCCAAAGATATATCCATTTAGCCTGAACTAAGGGTACCTGTTTTATCATGTACTCCTGGCAGGCTGACACATCCTCTATGTGGGCTTGGGAGCTTCCCAGGAACCAGGAGGAGCTGTCTTTACTTCTTTGGCTGTTATTCCATTGTGGCTCTTTTGCATCCAAACACTAAAATTTTACACTGGTTACCATGCTTGTTCTGATTTTATTCATGATATAAGTTTGATCAAACAATTTTTCTCTTTATGCCTGTATTTTTTGAATCCTCAGCTGCAAAATTCCCTTTATGTGTTATCAATGCTGTACAGAAGTTCAGCTAATTTGTTGATAGAATAATGAATACAAAATATTGAGCTCACTGATCCAAATTGACTCCAAAACTTTTTTTCATGTCATTTTGTTTTTTCTTTTTATTCGTTGAAAATTCAAGCATTTTTAAAAGCTGGCTGTTAAAACTTGGTGCTCAGGGAACTACTGTAAATCTTGACGGATCATCCAGAATCTACTGTTTTTAGTTTCATGCGTCTTCTATCTATAGCACAATATATTTTACTCAGTTACTTAGGGACAGAACTGTACACATTATATACAGGAAGGACTGTCTGTGCACAATTGTGAAAAAGAATAGAACTTGGTAATCAAGTGGTCTTTGAGTGAGTCAGAAATACAAGGTCATTGTTTAAAGAAGCCTGTCTGACTTGGTGTGGGAAAAAGAATACATCAGATAAAAGGCTATGAAGCGATCTTTTAATTGAATTTTATTTTCTCACATTAAAAAAGTGTACATAAATGGAAAAATTACAAAATATTTAAAAGACAATAAGAATACGGTATTGAAGGGTGGCTGGATGGTAGTGGGCTATGGCATTAGAAAAGTATAAAGGCTGTGTTGATTGTGGTCTGAATCTGTACAAATATATTAAATTGAGGAGGTTGGTTGGTAGTTTTCCTTTATCATTTTACACAACATAAATATAAAACATCATAAGAATCATAAAGAAAGTTCCAAGGAAGAAATTTTTTAACATGAAGCTAATAGAATTCAGGATCAAGGGATATTACAGACGTTGAGAGTACATCTATCAAGTGCTCAATAAATCTTTTCTTTCCCTCTCATCCCTTTCTTCTCAGAGGTCTTGTAGAAAGCAGGTATTTATTCTGAGTGACTCAGACATTCACCTCTGTTCTCCACTCTACCTCTGTCTCCACAGTTTCTCTTTCAACAGAAAGTGGTTGATTCTTTGGGTGAAAATAAATATGTAAACTGTAATGATGAATGTTCTGGAAGGATGGGGCTCTGAGAAAAGCTTGGAAGCTTTTTGTCGGTCACAATAAGCCTGCGGTAGTGGTCTGAAAACAAACCGAGTAATGGGAACCACAGTGGGGTAATACACAGTGAGATGGTTAGTCGGCTCAGAGGTTTACAGCATCGACCTTACGTGTATTGCAGTCAGCCTGTCTTGTGAGGCAAAACTGCATGGAAAGAGGAAAGAAATAAAGAAATGAAAGAAAGAAAGAAAAAGAAAGAAAGAAAGAAAAAGAAAGAAAGAAAGAAAGAAAGAAAATAAAGAAGCAACCTTTCTACATTGTGAGTAGAAACATGAATGAGAACAAACCCTACCGAAATCAGCTTGGAGAGTCCTCAAAAGACTAAACCTAGAAAGTCCGTTTGACTCAACTATTCCCCCACTAGTTATCT
This sequence comes from Hydrochoerus hydrochaeris, assembly GCA_004027455.1. NCBI lineage: Eukaryota > Metazoa > Chordata > Mammalia > Rodentia > Hydrochaeridae > Hydrochoerus > Hydrochoerus hydrochaeris. Next base: position 416,661 of record PVLA01000326.1, on the reverse strand, counting down.
TCCCAAAGAAGGTAAAGCCATCGTGTTAAATAATATGGGCATATCCAAGCTGAAAACAGCACAGCTCATAATAGTTACACCTTGGAGGCAGCCTATGTTTTCATTAAGAGATGAATCAATAAAGAAAGCGCAGTCCTTACACACAATGGAGTGCTACTGTGTCATAGGGAGAGACAAACCTGAGTCCTTTGTAAGAAAATGGACTCACCTTGAGACCATAATGGTAGGTCAAATAAATCAGACCTGCAATTTAAATACACATGGTTTCTCTTACCTGGGAGACCCAAAGAATAAATAAGTTAAAGAGCAAAATAGAAGACAGATAATGGGATCCAGATCAATCAATCAATTGCAAATATGAAGGATATCAAGAAAATAAGGAATGGGGAGAGAAAGGTGTGGGGGAACAGTGTAGAAGAACTAAACCGTTTCAGGTACATGTACCCAAGTCTCCACGATGAATGTAATTATTATGAATAGCAGCCATGTACTGATAAAAAATTTTTAAAAAGGTGCTTTCGTATACCGGGTCTCACTTCTGAGTTACTTTAGAAGAATAGTATCCTCAGAAAAGTTTACATTTGTTTTGCTTACTTTCAGGTGTGCAGCGTAATCCTTAAAACTACTCTAAATTTTCCTAATCAACTGCTGAATGGAAGCAAAGGTCTAGCAAGGCATTGACCTGACGCCCTTTGTGGTCCTGCAGAGATTTCCCTGTCATCCTATTTGCCAACAGAGTGATGTTATTAAGTTGCTCTTTCCTGCCCACTGATTCAGGAAAATGTCTTCTAAATGGACCTGGGAGAGAGACTTCAGGGTTTTTGACAATTTTCAGAGAAAAGCTAAATTCAAAGCAGTAATAATGAGATCCAGAGAGTTAGTGTTAAATCATAGAATGTCTTTCCTTTCTTGTTGAAAGATCTGCAGGCTTCAATTATACTGTATTTTTAATGATACAAATCCATTAATTTTTTTTTGCAAATTTCTACCTTTTTCATACTAGAAGACAAAGAGAGAGACATTCACAGTAGGACTAGGAGCTCAAAAGTTCTGATTTGTGCTTCCTTTTTTTCACTAAAAGGCATATTGAAAAAAATACATTGAGATATATAAATGAAATAAAACCACTCAGAAGTACAGTGGGATACGAGTTTTAGTTCCAACCTTTTCAGGGGTGCATCATCGACATAGAATTGTGGGTATGGTTATGGAAACGTTTGTGACATGATATCAACCAAGATTTGTGGGAGTTTCAGAGAAGATAGAATTTCTTTACCTAGTGGTTTCCGTGTGACTCTATGAGCCTGCCATGTATTGCTCTACAAAGGCAAGATAAATATCAGTGTTCAAAGTTCTCCAGCAATTTCAGAATTTGAGGTTATTGATTCTGAATTTATTTTCTTTTTGGCTATTGTGCTCTGTTCTGAATAGACTCAGAATCTTAACTGTCTTGTTCCTTTGTGGCTTTTGAGAGCCCTCTCATTTACTTTCTACCATGGTTCATGTCTCCAATGCTTTCTTTTATTGATTCTTTCCAGTCTTTGGGCAAGAAATAAATGATGATATGTAAAAGATTTGACATTTGGTTCTCCTTGATGTTTAACTTAGGATGCTGTAAGGAACATTTCTGATGGAAGTTTCCTTTGTAGAGCCTGAATCGCCACCTTTTTTGGATCATCTGGAGCCTAATGGCTGCATTTTAAAGTGTCTCTGCTGTTTTTAGCCTTTTTTCTATTCTGTGTTCATTCATAACAATTAGTATATGAAAGCGAGCACTCTGTTCAATAGCGACATTTCCTAAATTACCACCCTCAGAGAAAGGCTACGATTCTCCAGTCTACATCTTGGTGTCCAATGCTTCTTCTTTTTCAGTAGTAGAAGATGACAATGTTAAATTGTAACTCCCTGCTTCTCTTCCTTTCTTCCTTTTTCCCTTTACGTTCTTTCCAGTTTCAGTGGCCTTTATTTCTATTCTTGGTCTCTCTTGTTTTTTCTTTGCATTTTAAGATATTAAGATACCGGTACCTAGAATTTACTGGTCCATGTCCTCTTTCATTCAAGAATAAGCCACTTCTTTATCACTATGCGTGTTCAGAGACTTATCATACTACCATGGCTTTCTGGTCGTTGGTCCTTTGACCTGTTTTGTGTATTTTCCTTGGTTTATTGTTGGATGTAGGGAGCTTGAGTGCCATAGGGTAAAATTTTCACACTCTCAGCTCAGCTGTCTTCTGGCTACTGCTGGAACACAGAAGCTGAAGATCTGAAATGTGATGGAGAAGGTGCTTCCCCTTCCAGGCCCCAGTAGCTTTCCTGCAGCAGCCCCACCACCTTCAGGACTCCAGTGCCCACTAAACTGGTGCTATGGTTTGAGTGGCTCCCTCCACAATTCTTGTTGGGATCTTAGTGACAGTATTAGAAGGTAAGAACTTTACAAAATGATTGTCTATAAAGTCCCTGATGTCATGAACGGATGAATGCTGTGATTGTAAGAGCGGGTCAGTGGTACCAGATGGAATTCTGATTTTAAAAGATGAGCTTGGTCCACTTTCTCCCGGGTCTTGCAGGCTCCCTTGCCCTTGCATCACGCTGAGATACAGCAGCGAGGGCCCTCATCAGATGTGGCCCTTCAGTCTGGGAATTCCTAACCTCCAGACTGTGAGCCGTTAAACTTCTACTGTTTGCAATTCCAGTCTGTGGTATTCAGTTACGGCAAAAGAAAACAGATGAAGAGAGCTGACTGGCCACGGTCTTAGTTACCACTGGATGATTCTGTCTCCTTTGTCTTTCAGTGACGGAGTGACTTTTTGGGAACTTCTTTTTGTTGGGCTTTCACTTCTCTCAGCTACCAAACACATAGTTGAATTCAGTTCTTCCTATTGGATGTAATATGATTTTTATTTTCCTGTTTACTACTGATGGAAGCCGTGTATGCAGCATGTTATTTGGCTTTCTTCTTTACCTATCATATTTTACTTCTAGGTTTTAAATCTTGAAAGAAAGGACTCTATTTAGCCTGGTAGTTCACAGATCAGATACAGCAGTTCTTGGTATTTTGGTCAGCATTATCTATTGATACATTTCAGTACATTTATTAGTTGCATAGATGCACATAATCTATACATTATCAAGATGTAGTGGCTTATGATTTTTTTTTTGTACCAGGAGTCAAACTCAGGACTTGCCAGGCAGGTGCCAAGCTAAATTCCCAGCCCTAGGGGTCATTTTTTACTATTATGCTTGTAGCTATTTGTGATCTAGCACTTTGCCAGTTACAATAATAATAATGATGGTCAGAAATAAATTGAAAGCTAGTACTTAGCAGAGAAGAGAAAGTAGGAAAGAAAAGTAGACTTTAGAAATGAGAATTGAAAAAAAAAAACCAACAATTATCTGGACTACAAAGTTAAAAACTCATGAAACTCATAAGAAAAGATAAACAATGAAAACAACAGAGAGGGAAAGTTAGAGATTTTTCTTTCCTATTATTTATAGCATCTCAGAACTTCTACAGTGAGCTTAGCAGGGAGAGCTATTTGATAGATAGCTGTATGTTGATTGATTTGTCTGCTAAAGAACTTCTTCAGCAGAGTAAAGAACTGGAATATACACTGAAGTAGTTGAGTGACTCACCCATGTCACTCTTGTATTTGCCCTAAGGGAAGTAGGAGAACACAGAAGAAACTACGGGGTAGTGACCCTATGAGAGAGCCAGGTCACTGGAATAGAGATGTCTCTCAAATACTAAATAGGTGGGAAAGGAAGAAAAGAGTTTGAAAGACATGGGAAGAGATGAGCAAAAAGGTATTGAAAGCAATATCTCACTGTGGATGTCTCTAGTTGTTCAGAAGAAATCTATTTTGGACAAAAATATTAAGTTTCTTTCATTTAATGTTTTCTCCACTTAAAAGTGATTCCACCATTACCAAAATATTAATATATAGGAACACAAAACTGACAGGCAATATTTTATGCTTAACTGCATTGTACGTTAAATGCTTAAAGGAGTGAACTGGGCAGAGACAAGCAAACAATTCCTTGGGTTCAGATCTGCTATTTTGGAGGGGAGATGATTTCTGAGACCTGTACCTTAGCTTCCTTCCAAGTATGATGTGGAATAGACAAATAATGTTAAGAGGGAATTAAACTGATTTGAAAAGAAATTGTGTGTGTTGGAGACAGGGAAAATAAATGATAATTCACAGTAGTTTATGTATATGAGGTATGGTTAAAATACAGTGAATGTTTAAATTTTAAAAATTATCACATAAAAGAAACACTGTCATTAATTCTCTTTCACGTACTCTCCCTGGCTTTAAAAACCCTTATTGTGTTATTCTTGGCACTACTGAAGCATTTCTGGAAGTTCTTTTTCGTGTCTTCAGATGTCCTGAGTCAATTGAAAACATTTACCTTTCACAGTCGTTTTCCTTTGGAGAAGAACCGGAAATTACGCAGTGCTGGGTCCGGTGAGAAAGTAGACCAGGGCATCTATAATGTTTCTATTTGACAGGAACTGAGACAGGAGATTAGGACGCGGTGAAGCTGGCTGGGGTACTAAGCTGACCGTCAATCACAAGGTCCCAGACACATGTGCAACACAGTTCTCAAAGCCCTGCAGGAGGGTTTCTCCAGAGAACGCCAGCAGATGTTAGACTGGATGGCCCAGACGTAAGGCAGCCTGACGTGTGGAATCCCAGCGCCTCCACTCCAGAGCTGTGTGTAAAAGTTCTCCAGGGTTTCCTCCAGATTTGGACAATGTAAAGGACACACCATCGCCACGAAGAGCTTGGTAAGGTAACTTTCCAGGATAGCACAGGCTCTGTTTCCCAGGTGCAAGGTGTATTTTTGTTCAATTCTTGGCTGGAGAAGGAAGAACCTGGAATCTAACTCCAGAGAAAGAGAGAGAGAGAGAGAGAGAGAGAGAGAGAGAGAGAGAGAGAGAGAGAGAGAAACCCAGCCAGAATCCAGTAAAATGTAGTTGTGAGCTACTTTTAGAAGCAGGTTACCTGGTAACCAAACTGCTTTAAACATTTTGAATGGATTCAGGACACTGACGCAGCCCTAGTTGCAGACACCTATGAAACAGGAGCTCCCAACTGTTGCAAAAGTGGCAAGAATGATACGATCCATGAGTTGGAGGCAAGAGGGGGTGTTTTGAGGGGGTTTAATGATGATATGACTTTTACTATAATAACATTTTAAAAATTTACACAATCATGTCATGATCACAGGTCATAATTTTTCTGTAAACCTAAAACCACTTTCAAAAGACAAATATCATTAAAAAACTAAAGAAATGCTTGGAACTATGTATCATAATCCCTACAGGGCATTACTGTAGTTGAGGTGGGATCAAGGATGTTTACCTTGAGGCCACTCCCTCCTGCCCATATGACAACTTCCTTTTTGGTTTCCCAGTGGAGAAAGGTCCCAATCAACTTCATCTACCCCTGCCCTAAGTGCTACCCCCAGTCAGAGTGTATATGTATGTATCTGCCAGGCCCCACGGTCTAGTTAGAGGAATGCCAGGCTGTCTATGGTATGGAGTTCTCTCCATGTCCTCGGAATAAAGGCTACTTTTTATTTTATACTTTTTTTCTCTTATTGCACTGAAAACCTAACAATAAGCCCCTCAACGATAGCTTGAGGTGAAGTACAGATTTATCAACAAGATGCAGATGTTCTGTTTTTGGCTCTAATTTCTCCTTATTGTCTCTGCTTTGAAGCAGCCTCTTTTCGTAGGGCCTCAGCCTGGCGGCCTCTGCTTCCTCAGGCCATGTCATTCTTTTATTACATTTACATATCTCATAGGAAACAAAGACGTGGAAACAAAGATTCACTTCTCCATTACTGGATCTGAGAGTTTCACTGGTTTTTATTGGATAACTGGTTTGTCAGAGCCCATCAGTCTGGCTTGGTATGTGATTTTTCTTGAAGAGATAAACTAGGTTTACTGTGTTAGATAGAAATTAACATTCAAAATACACCTTCCTTTATAAAGGAAGAAGGTAGCAAGACACACAGTGGGACCATACTGTTATAGGTGGCTGAGCCGGTTAGAAATATTATAGGCAGTCAGACAGGGCTAGACCCTCGAGGAAGCCAGCACGGAGGACCAGATATCTGATGACCTTGGAGGGGACACACACCTCTTGCTGTGGGCCAGATCTTGAGACAGAAGACAAAACAAATGCAACCACACCCTTAAATATAATTCCTAGGGATTAACTCTGGGTCACCTTGAAGTCAGGAGTCACTATTCCAATCCCTAGGGAAGAGTCACTGCTCTCTAAGAATGCTCGCTTTCTATGTGACTCACTTCCCCATTTGTTCCTAATGTAATCAATCTTACCTGAACTATTGATCTTATTGACTGACTATAGTTATGTCCCACCTTGAACCCATGGTTTTTACTCTATAAAAGTCCCTGGTAAAAACAGAGTTTTGGGCAACCCGCTTGGGTCCCCTTCTCTTTCTCTTCAGACAGAAGCTTTCTCTCAATAAATATATTCTACTCTTCACTTCCATTGTTCTTAAAATTCATTCTTCGATTTTAGAGAACACAGATTTGTGGACCTAGTAGGTCGGGAGTCTCATTCCCCTATATCAATACCTAGTAGATACCTACTACTGATCTGAGGTGAACAAGGCAGATTGGCCTCTCCTCTAACCTTGTGGTAGGCAACTGTATATAGACTGTAAAATCAATCGTGAAACTTCTATTTCTGAAAATATATCCATGATTGGTTTAATCATATTTGAAATTTAATAATTGTAGCCACATTACTTCAGTTTTTACAACTAACACACACATATAAAGCAATGGTAATGCTTAGTCCTTGGGTTTGCAAAGACATAGGGTAAGACCTACTCCCTGGGCAAAGAGGTTAGAGTGTACTATGAGAAACAGAGAAGTAAACACAGGTGTGTCCAAGAGCTGTCAGGGAGAGTGTGGTTGTTGCTAAGCAAGTGGCAGGGGGGGCTTCTGAGGTCAGCTCACACTGGAGCTAAATCTTGAGATTGGTAGTAATTTTCCATGCAGATCAAAGGTAGGGTTTGTTCTCACCCAGAGAAACCAAACCAGACCAACAAAATACCTAAATGAAACATGGCAACACAAACTATGGCAAAGTGTTTGAAATCTACTGGTGATTTAATAAGAATGAAACTGAAGATACGAGGGGTATAAGAACAGAGAAGCTCAGAAAAGTATTCAGAAGTTACTTGCTATATTTTCTCAAGTACTAAATTGAGTAGGCAAAGAGAGGGGCAGAGGAATAATTGTATTTAGAAAGACTGAAGGTGGCGTGTGGTCTGACCTGGTGATAAGGATGGGAGATTATTGTAAAAATTGTGGACTCTGATGAGAACTCGTCACAGTCATGGAAGAGGAGGACAACTTAAAGTTTTATGCTCAGTTAAACACAAATCACACTAATATCTATAATCCTGACTGTATGCAGAGTATAGGTTTGTGTAGAGAAAATGAGGAGCATAAGTTGCCTATTGATGATAAAAAGTGATACACACAATTCAGGTACATATTCTTGATTGATGCTGTGTGTATGAAAACCAACAACTTTTTCCATGTCAGGTTTTCTTACGATGGCTTAATCTGATAGGATGTCAAGGATGCAATAAATCCAGGTGTTGTGAAAATAACACCTCTATTTATTCTAAAATAATTAGAACAGATGCTGGTTATTTATTTACTTATTTATTTATTTATTGTGGAATAAAGCCAACTGGTAAGCACAGACCCCCAAATCCTTATGACTGAGGTGAATCTCTTTGATGTACGGTGTATGCTCCCTTCCATATGCCCCTGAGTACATTTTAAAAATCAGTGCTAATTCATGTCACCAAAAATACTCCCTAAACCAGATTGCAAATATATGCACTACTATTTATGACTGATGTAGTCCATCATTATGTTCATTAAAAACAAGTAACCACCAAGCAACTTTGAGGGTGAGCACAAATGTGTCTTTGTTAATAACTTGCGATATAAACCGTTGTTGTCAGTCGTTCTAAATGCAGGCACCCTAATTAGAGGCAAAATGTTGGCTATAATTGCAAAAGAATGACAAACATTCCTGAAACTTCTGAATCATCATTTATGGTTTGGACTAGCAATTCAAAGTTCAGAACCTTACACAGTGATTGTAGAGAATCATCATGTGGTAAGGCACTGAGGTTCTGCATTTTGTAGCTGGAATTTAATGGCAGACCAGGGCACACAAATGCTTATTCCTTTTACTGATCATGAATTGGAAAAGATGGAAACAGTTGAAGAACTGCCCATCTCTAATCTCAACTACTTCTTATAACTGTACCTTGTCATTTTCCTCTCTTTTTTTTATTATTGTTACTAACACACCATAAAAAATAGATTTAAATAGCATTGAATTTGTAGCACAAACCGACAAAATGGGATCACTCGGTTTTTGACTTGTTCTGTGGAAATTGCTTCATTCCTTTTAGATGTTCTTTGGGGTCTTACTGTCTAACTACAGTATAAACAGGTGCCTGGAAGACTTAATTGCCAATCTTACATTTGGGTCTTTATTTTAATTAATTAATCAATTAACTAATTGCTTTGGTCTTTTTGTGGCAAGGTCTCACCATATGTTCCAAGCTGGGTTTGAGCTCACTTTGTAGTCTAGGCTGGTCTCAAACTTGCAATGATCCTTCTGCCTCAGCCTCCTAAGTGCTGGGATCACAGGTGACACCATCACACTCAGCGAAAGCCTTTATTTTATTTTGATTTAAAGTCTTTCATTCATCATCTAACTCTAGTTAGTGTCAGAGTAATAGATTCAAGGATATCTTTTACATTAGAACTTATTACATTTATGAGATTTTATACTTTAGCATAAGAAATGAAAATGTGACACATAATACAGTTGACTTATAGTCTCAAAAATATTAACTCATTAAATATTTATTAAGTTTATTATGAGGACATATTTGTCTCATTATTTTCTATGTGATATTTTTGTCTCCAATTGGTAACATTACATATTACATCCAATTAATCTGAAAGTTATTAAATAGGAACTATTTTACCAAATGTTCATGCGCTCTGAAGATATTCAGAATTTTTTCAAAATAGAAGTGGCTTGATAAAATTATATTGTTTTATATATAATTCAGAGGCCAGATGTAGTGGTTCATTCCCATAATCCCAGCACTCAGGAGGCTGAGGCAGGAGAATCACTGTAAATTCAGCTTGGGGTGCCTAGTGAATTCAAGGCCAGTCTGGAATATATAGTAAGATGCTATTTCAAAAAATAAAAATAGATAAATGATTAAATAAATAAAATTTAGGGTTAAAAAGTGTTAGAGTTCTGAACCATGGGATGAGGTTGGTTAGTATGATGATCCCCATGGACATGTGTACCTGTGTATGTGTTATACTCAGGTTTTCATGGAGAACAAGACACTACAGGACACAGAATTTATAGTATTATTTATAATGGTCACCCCAAGGAGGCAAATATAAAGACATGCAGGAAATCTGTCTGCAGCACTAATGACCTAGAAAATCCAGCCAAGGGTCTGGATCCCATGGCAATGTCCTGCATGAGTCCAGCTGAAGACCTAGAGCCCATGACAAGGCCTCCCACAAGACCAACTGGGGGCCTACAGCCCAGGACAATACCTCATGCAAGTCTGTTTCATGGATCTGTGCTGGGAAGGCCCCAGGGTCAGTGGTGGAAGCTAGAAAGTCTGTGCCAGCGGGGTGAAGGATCTGTGCCAGCAGCTGAGGGTTCTGCAGTGAAGCCAGGAAGGGATGCTCAAAATAAGGACCAGGGCTCCCCCAAAGTGAACCATAGCCACTCTCCGTGACAACAAGATCCTGAGCTCCTCAGATGAGAACAGCGGAGGGAGTTCGCAGCAGGAGAGCCAGCACAAGCTCCTCCAGAACTGATGGCTCTAAACAACAACAAAGCATAGGAGATCCACAATTCCTCTCTCTTCCTCTCCAGGTCTCCTTTTATGCTGGCAAATGTCCTCAGGTGGGCCCTCCATGCTCAGCACCATGCTGATCCAGTTCAGCTGGTGTTAAATGGACCACCAGATTTCAATCCACCACAGTGTGCATGGGTGTTAATGTACCTTTTTATATAAAAGGAATTATACTAGAATATGCTTCTTTGAGAATATTTCTTAACCTGTGTGTGTGTGCAATAGGCATGCATATACGACCAGGGGGAGTGCACAAACTTTTCTAGAGGGATGTTTTTGGATTTCCACACTCCTGATGAGACAATAAACAAGTGAGAAGGATTGATTAATAGATAAGTGACTCAGCAAGATCCAGTTAGAAAACCATGGGTCACAAAGTGCTTACAGCAGAGAGAATTTAATGAAGGGAACTAGTGACCTAAGTGTTGAAAGCACTGAGGAAGGAAGAAGAGGAAAGTGAGATAATGCAGTGACAGTGGCAGAAAGTGATAGTGAAGCTAGAGAAAAAAGCAGAGAGATGACATAGCCAGGCTCAGAGCCACCACACCCTCAGAAGTCTGGAGTCAGGGGCACAGAGGCCCAGCTGGGATTTTGAGGAGGTGCTGCAGCTTCCAGAGCTGCTTCTAGAAACAATAAGACAGGAAGGAGAGCAGCAGATGGGAGAAGAGAGAGCAGAGCACGGGCTTACCCGTCCTGTTGAGCAGTTGGGCTCTTCTCTGAGGATGAACTGTGAGGCAAGCTGGCAGAGGAACCCGAACAATGTGGATTCACAAAATCTTAGCCCAACACCACAGAGCAGAGGAGAAACACCGAGGGGGTTAGCAGGGCTGCGAGCAGCGCTAAGGAACCCACTGCCCAAGTGAAAATGGGGATGAATGTTTGGTTTCTAACCGTGTCCAAAAGTGATAGCTATCACTATTCCTGGAAAACACCCTTTGAATATTTAAGAGTTCTCACAGATTTTTAAATTTAAAAACGATCATCTTCTTTTTAAGATGACGTGTTCTTCTGAAGAGAAGTAATTCATTGGATTACTTATTTTCTTAACTGCAATCTTTTCCTTAGGCAACACTAGAAGGTTAGGAGTTAATTCTACAAGATACCAGCGACGTTATTTAGACTCCCAAGGGGTGATTGGCATAATTGTTCCAAATACTCACTGGGGACCTGGGACGTGATGTGTGTCTCAAGATGCAAAGGACCAAACTGAAAAAAAATTACAGTCTGTTTAAGGGAGGAGGAATTTACATGCAGAATAAGACAAATAACTGCAAATAGGAGCAAAATGTTAAGTTCTATTTTCCCCCTTGTTTTACTCCTTTCTTTTATCTTCTGAAGCTCTTGAAGTTTTTCATTATATGCAAGGAGATCTAACTGCTTTGCCTGTTTAGGGCATAAATTAAAAATTACATCAAGGCATAGGAGAACATAAGGCTCAATATTTTTCTTTTTTTGTGTGTGTGTATCTTGTCTGTCTAAGGGGCTGGATCATTACGCTTCTAATTTTTTTTCAAATGATGCATAAAATAAAACTGCGCCTAAAAATGGAGCACAGTGTGGTGTTTTGATACAGCATTTATTTCATTTTTGATCGTGGGAAGCGATGGAAAGAAAGAAGTTGACACAGAGAAGAGCGGTCTGAGGCAAAGCCAAGCTAGTCTCACATCTGGAACAGATGTACTGTGCGGGGAATCTTGCTTGAAGCTCTGGGGTGGGCCTGGCAATTTCTGCCCTCAACAGCAGACGTGCCCACAGGACACTAAAGACCAGAGTCTTCCAGAGCTCCAGCCAAGTTCAAAGCTAGAGAGCAGGGGAAGACGGTGGAAGCCATGTGCAGGTCACTGTCACGTAATGCAATCACAGAGACGTCAACCCTCTGTGGCCCTCAGCTTCCGGAGTCAGGGATTTCATCCAAAGACATTTAAAAAGCTAAACAAAACACTTCTATGTTCTCTCTCTCTCTTTCCTCTGTCCTTCTCTGCCTCTCCCCCTCTCCTCCTCTCTCCCTTTCTTCTTTCTCCTCCCCAACCCCCCTCTCTGTCTGTTTTTCTCTGTCTGATTCATGCACCAGTCCATGGAACTGATCAAGAGGAGAAAAAGCTAGAATATATGAGATTCCCTTCTAGACAGCACCCACACCCACTTCCTGTCCCTAGTTATTATTCAAATGGCCTTATTCTAAGTGTGCACACAAGAACTGTCTCCCCAAAGATTCTTAGGGTTCTCATTCAAATGGATTTCAAAGGATGCTTTTTTATCAGTAGCCTTTCAGACACGTCCAGATACTCCATAAACCTACAGTCAATGTGTAAACCCATGGTGAGGTTTGGAAACTTTACTATTCATACCTAAAAATTATTTTGCTAGTCACCAGGAAAATGCAGGCTAAATCTGCAACAATAGACCACGTTGTACCCTTCAGATTGGAAATAATACCATGGCCTGGCACACCTGTGGCTCTGTGTGGATTTTTTAATGGCTGGTGAGAGTATAAATTAGAACAGCCACACTGGAAAATCCCAGGCCTTCTGCAGAGATGTGTGCAGTCTAAACCAGCACCTTGGTCCTTTGGTGTTTCTCAGGGGAACTTGTATGTAAGTACTCGGGGAGATGGGGACAAGAATCGCTGCTGTGGCCCTCTGAGCGAGGTGTAAAGAAACCCTCCTCGGGGAAGGGGATGTCCTTCATCTGTCACGGTGCTCGGGTGCTAGGGACGGTGCTCAGGTGCTGAGGGGGGACTGACTTCCAGAAGGTTCCCACAGGTCAGGATTTTCAGCACTCACCCTGGGGGCTTCAATGTCTGGGAAAGGGGTTCGGTCATACTGGTAGGGTTTTATTTTCTTATCTGGGAGTGGACTGTGTGCCTCTTATTTGCAATTGAAACATTATTCATGACGTTTTCTAGGTTGTATTTCAGGTTGTAAGATATGAAATCATGTATTTTTTTTTTTTGACCTACAAAATGGCAGTTGGATGTGATTCTAATATCGCATTCTGTATTTTAAAAATTTGGAATTTTTAACATGTTACACTGTATAAAAACGAAAGCAGACCACAACTACAATATCTTTAAAGTATTTTTTATAAGATATTCTACTATTGCAGCGATGATGCCTGTGCTATGTCGGATTCATGATGGGTTTGCTTCTTTAAACATAGATGGCAATTTGTAATTGAGAGTGGAAAAAAATCTGCCGAGGTCAGCGGGCGGCCCTAGCGAGTCCCTCTCACTGTCCCTCTGTGGACACCAGCATTCCACAGCAATACCCGGTTCGCTCCAGGAGAGCGGCAAGTCAGGAGCTGCCGTGGAAGGGGCTGAGGGGCCTGGTCACAGACTCAGAGTTCGGACAAGCTCTCTATTCTATTTAAAAAAACCTGATTGTATTCTGCTTGTAGAGTCACAGAGTATGTTAAATCTTGTGGTGCCTCTTGTATTCATTTTATTTCATCAATTGTAATTGAACCCAGTGAGTTACAGTTATATTTTGTGGGTACAAAATATTCAAGTCTTGGTTACCTGTGCTGTGAGGTGTTTTAAATATCATTTTCAAAGCATTTACTTTCGTCTCGCATTCCCTTGATTATTCAGTGGAAAGCTGACGGTTGCTCAAGCTTTTCCTTTGCCCTGAGCTTCAAGCAATGCATGTTCTATAGACCAAGATTTGTCCTTGAGAGATTCCTTTGTTTTCCCACTAAGTTCCCAACCTTGAAAACAGTGTCAGGCACACAAGCAAAGAATACATATTTTTGCATGAATCTACTTATTGTAAGGTGATTGTTTGTGTGAAACTTACTCTTTAGGAAGCTCTCGAAGCCTTTCCTCATGGGCTCATGCTCACGTGACTTATCTTCTGATGATAAGTCGTGTGTCTGCTATTAAATCACGTGCTTCTTGGGGGCACAATTTATTTGGTAGGCTAGAAGACGTGGCACGATGCGTTTGATCTGGTAATACTCAAAGTCAGTTTGTGACTTTGTCGTATGCTACTCCTCTCTTTGTCCTTTATATTTCTCTGCTTCTTTCTGAAAGTGACTCTAATAAGTAGTTAGTGTCTAAATTTATGAGCATGGGAATAGAAGATCTGAGTAAAGAATGACTGTTTCTACCTTTCAGTCTAACTTCTCTAAGTGTCTCAAAAGGGTGGCATGGAGTCAGAGGAAGAGGACAAATTCTCCATTACAAATCCAGTCATGATTACAGTTTTCTAACTTGCATTATATATAAAGGTGTTACCGAGATCAGTGTAGTGTTGGACCTATGACTGTAAGCACGGACCGTTACACAGCACCCATATTCCAGTATCCGCTTGCAGAACACATTGCTAGTTTGTTGATTAGACACAAATGGGAGAAGATGCTCAGCAAAATGAAGGAAGAAAGACCTTCCAAAAGTGGATAGGGAGCTTGTCTATGTCTGCTAACTAGCATCGGGCAGCGCTAGATTCCTGCCCTCCCACAGAACCTGGGAGACAGGGCCCGTCTTCAGTGCTTAGCTGGAACAAACAACAAATCCTTTCCGAAGCCTTGAATTTTCTTAGCCAGGCACATAAGAGAAAGTAGAGCCACTGTAGATGCAGCCTCTGGCTATTAGAAACAACCTTAGCATTTAGTTCCAGCCTTTGCAGACCATGGCTGAGGACTGGTCACAGAAGGGCCGAGAGGACTCTGGCTGGAATCTGGTGAAGGAGAGAACCTCACTTGTCAATTCCTACATCTGGCAAGCACTCTGCTGGGGCAATAGCTTTGATGCCACCGAGCCAGTCACCCCTCCCCTTCTTTCTGGATCCGGACACCTCTGCCTTAGTCAGTTCAGAACTGGGTATTTGACACTGGAGATCACTCCTACGGCTTAGAGCCTGCTGGAATTATTCACACTAGTCAGTCCTATGTGATCTACCTTCTTTGTCCTGAAGAAACGTCAATAAGGGCCACAGTGTGAGGTGTTGTCTGGCTCCTCTGGGTGTCTACCTCGCTTTCCCCTGAGGCCCTGTGTGGCCTGTCTGATGGCTTGTTTGGCTCTGGTGCGACTCACACATTTCTTCCTCCCTAACCTCACACTCACTGTCACATGGTTGTGCTACACATACCATTCCATGCACGGCCTTGGGAAGTCAGAGCCTCCCTATTTTGTATCCTTCTTGGGTATCCACTTTAGCTACTCTGTTTAAATCATTACTACCCTAGTTCAAGATCATCCTTCTTCAGCTAGTGCCTGGGTTGCAGAAAACTCATCCTGATGACTCTTCAGAGCTGTTGTACTCCATGCTGCTGAAAATGTCAACAAAAATGTCACTTCAAGGCTTTAACCCTTCCAGGAACTTCAGGTTTCCATGAGCCCCCACTCTAGGCCTCACCCAGTGGGTCTTAACCTGTCTCGGCTCCTACCCTGCCTGCCATGGACTTTAGGGTCCCAGATGTTAAGTAATTCCTCAGCGTCTTCTGAGTGAGTTCGGTTACAAATTTGCTATCACTTATGGTCTGGAAAAGGGAAAAGTTACAATGGAAAATAGACACAAACATGGCAGATGAATACAGTAATCTGTTTCTCTTAATAATGTATTAATTCCATACTTGCTGTCCTCTATCACATATTATGCTATTAATCATCTTTTAACACAGACTAGGATGTGTGCAACAAAATCAGAATGCTTCTAAGAGAAAATTAAAAAATATTTAATGACATAACAAAACTTCAAAACAAGAGTCTGATGCAGCGTGTATTATGTTTGAGGTTACAAATTACAGTGCCTCATTTGTATGCATACTTCTTATGTTTTAATGTATTAGTTAAAAATATAAAGAAAATATGTTAAACTCCTTTAAAACTTTTCAGGCCTTTGTTGCCAATAATAATTTACTTCTTTTCAGGAGTAGCAGTTTTTAAAAATGTTGATGTCAGGTACTGGTGCTAAGTACTTTGCATGTAACTTTAATCCTTATGATTTTATGAAATAGCAATTAAAATATCATCTCAAATCTGTGATTGTAACTGCTGTAGGATTCTGCCAGCAGTTTGCTTTGCTTTAAAGCTTTGCACACAGTGACTAAATGAAAACTATGAAAAACTTATCTAAACAGAGTATTTTCCTTTAATTCTTCCTCCTGGTTTTCATCCTAGGAGAAATAGCATTGTGTTTTCATCAACTCATTGATTTGCTTTAGATGCTGTTTTATTTCTCCATGAAGTAGTCCTGGTCATAGGTTCAGGCCCACAGAGACAAAAACAAGTGAAAAAAGTTATTTTGAGAGACAATGGAAACTCCTCTGGCAAAAATGATTCATCCCGAGGGGCGCACAGGGAGGGAGGCTGTCACATCCAGGGAAGCTTTCCATCTGGGCTGCGTTCAGCTCAGCAGGACAATGGCTAGGAAGCCAGCCAGAGCAACCTCCTCCACTGCAAGCCGCAGAAGTTCTGGTTCGAATCTCCATACTTAGGATGTAGAGGAAGCATAAACAAGAAGTTCAGCCACCAGATGGGGACCTTCCTAATTAGTTAAGTCTGCTCTAATTCTCAGCCACCAGTTGGCAGATGCAGCAGACGCCGAGGGAGTAAACAGAGGATGCTGGCCGTTCTGAATTTTAAACCAGTATATCACAAATAGATCCAATTTAGCAATGTTTTCCCCTCTGGTTAAACTCTGTAACTTAATTTTGTCAAATGCCAAGGAGTTAGAGATAGATGATGAAAGATTTCTTCTGAGGCATTCTTTCTTTTCATCTATAAATCAGTGGCAACGAAAGCAAAGTTTTTAGGGGTGTTCTCTCGGGATGTGTACAGCGTAGCAGCAATGCTTGGGAAAGATTGATATTTTCTCATAAACACAGATTAATGTGACATTTGTGATTAGAAAACTATAAAATGTAAGAGCTGAGTTTTGGGGAGTTGAACAGGAACATTAAGAACTTTGGCAACTGTGGTCTTGATCCCTAGTGTCTCTGCATGGGAGGTGGTCTGTGGACCACAGGTTCCTTGAGCTAAACAATACACAGGCTCTGATGACCTCTCACAGAGACAGGCAAGCAGCTCACTGTTCTAATGTAATACAGCAACTGCTGCATTGGCTATGTCTGTCATGAGGATTGTAGGAAAGAACATAGAGAAGAAGAAATAATTCCTCTGTTTGGAGTAAATTGTTATGCAATTTTTTTCTAGAAGTAATGACATACAGAGAGAAGTTTTTAAAAGTAGGACGCACCAATAAATAAGTTGGGAGCAGGGCTTCAGGCAGAAGCCAGCTTAAACATGGAGATCTGCATTTGATAAAGTGGCAGAAGTGGACAGAACATGGCAAATGGGGTTTTGACAAGAGAAAACTCCACTGGGAGAGGTCAGTGTAGCGTGGACAGGACAGAAAGTGATTGAGAAGAGGACAACCTGCAGGATTCTGGTTTAGGGAAAGAAGTGTGTTGTGCTGCAGTTTACCAAAAAAGCAAGTGCAGGGGGGATATCGGGGTTTAGGGAACGGGTGAAGAGCTGAACCGACATCATTCATAACAAATTAAACATAATTAATGTGAATATTGTGCCAAGAATGATGACGATGGCAATGTAAAATGTATTTAGCTTGACCCTCACTCTGATACCGTACCAAGCACTTTACACCAGTGCATTAGCCTCATTACTACCTAGGATGAAGGTTCAGGTAATATGAAGAATCAGTCTTAAAGAATCCATCCAATTTAGACTTGGCTACCATGGGATTCTGGTTGGAATGTCTAGCAACTAGGTGGTTGTTTGTTTCTGAACTTTGGAAGTTAGGTTAGAGTCACACAGCAGTCATTTTCTGTTGGGTCATAGCTAAAACTATAAAAGTAGCTTTTGTTCATTTGTTTTTCATCTGTTCGGTGCAATGTTTCCCAACATGGGAGAACCGCGGATAGACTTCATCACCCTGAAATGGCCGTGTTTGCCGGTGCATTTCGTTCTTGTGTTTTGCTTCAGATACAGTCTGGCGATCCTGAACTCTCATTCTTGGTATAGGTGAAGCTGTGACCCTGAAGTGATGCATTTACATATGTATCTTCCAATCCTCATACTTGTACCTACAGGAAATGGCCTTTTGTCTTATGATCCAGTATAGAGGAGCCCAGGGAAAGAGAAAGAAGAGAACAAACAAATGAGCTCATTCTTCTTTTCAACTGTTATTCCTCTGTCAGTTTTAACTTGGTCACTCCCTTAGGTCTCTTGAATGAATTCTTTTTTTGTTGTCATTTTAAGTAGAACTAAGTACACAGAATCCCTTTCATTTTTTGTCATCTATCCAATTGAAAATTTCAAATTGATAATTTGGTCATGAGTTACAATTTTATATATTCATTTTACTTCTTATGTGTAAGGTGTTTTTGGAATCTGTTTTACCAACTTTAGGAATTTCCCAGATAATGTAATGTATAGTGCATCGGTTTATCTTTGTTAATGAAATACAAACACAAACAAAAGTTAAAAGCAAGAGTAATTGATACTGATCTTTTGCAAATACCCCGGAGATAAGCTCATAAACTTGGCTGAGTGAATTAGGATGCAAATTATGAATGCTTATGCTTGAAGGTGTTCTGTCCCTTGGTAAACGTGTGCAATTTGAATACTGACTTCACTTTAGAGCACAGAGATCCCTTTTTGCCATGGTTATAGAATTCTTTAGAAAGTACTAATGGCAAAATTAAAATCTTTCTTCACCAGAACTCAGCCTTAGCTTGATTAATGCTGAATGGAGCGATGAAACAGGAAGGAACTTGAAGAGAGAAAATCCTGGTCACTTCAGCGTGTTCTAACATATTGCTTCTTGAGTACAAAGTCTAGATAGTTTAACAATGGCTGTTTCTTCATAGACATGTCTATTGTGGTTGTAGAGGCATCTGATATTACAAAGCACATCTTCAAGATGTTTTGATCTCTTTTATTCCTCTTTGACTTTACTAAGTCAGATTAACATCTTTCACAGAAGATAAAATGCCTTGACCTTTCTTTACATCATGGTTTTGGAATTTTCCATAAGACATTTTAGAAACTGAAGTATTTCTTTGACCGAATATTTAAAAGACAGTTATTGGCTGTTTTATCTTGGATGGAGCTAAATCTATAAATTCCTAAGTCTGGGTAGGAACTTACACAAAAGTGATTTGAAAAACTCTTTGTGGGTTGTTTGCTTCCCAAAGCAAAGTTATTTTAGCTTAGTTAAAATATTCTTGGAGCTTTTTAAATAATTCAGCTTATATAAGTTATGAATAAGAACTTGAACAGCTTTAGCCTGTTTTATGTGGAACCATTCCTGAATGATTGGCATTTCATGAGCAAAGTGCAAGTAGTGTTTTGGGGTTAAGTGTGTGGGTCCTTAAGTAAACTAATACTTTGGATGCCAGCTTTACCACCTACGAGTTGTACGGTTTTGACTTTTCATGTCCCTAAATTTTCACAGAAGTTTATTGGGGAAGATAATAGAAGTTATCTCCCAGAAATTGTGAGCTTTCACTGAATTAACTTGCATATATATCTTAGAAATGTACCTAACACAACCTAATAGCCAACATCTATTGCCTCTTGACTATTGGTGTTTGTTATGGTTCATAACAGGATAAAGGTTTTCAGAGTTGTCTGGTGAACACTGAAGTCTCATAAACTTTTAGCTGACTCTTATTTTCATTTTAATTATATATGTTTTGCAACTTAAAAACTTGAATAAAAAATGAAAAGAGAAATAAATCTCTATGAATTTCCATTCCCACCTTTTTAAACCACTGGCAACTGAATTATTTCTTTCCAGATTCTTTTCTATTTATACACATATAACTGCACTACACAAATCTTTAAAATATTGGATCATTACTTTTATGTTTCTGTTGAAATTGCTTTAAAAATCACTAAAACACAAACCATACATTCTGTCCAGATGATACAGATATAGATCTGGTTTATCCTTGTAATTGGGACATTCTATCTCATAGGCATCATAAAATCTGTCTCCTGAGTACTGCTCAGTTTGTCTCTAAAAGTTTGCTATTTCAACAAGGTAGTAACAGTACCCTTGCACATCCATCAAAGATTAAAAACTGGCCCCAAATGCTTCAATGCTTCTCAGCCTGCGAGTGTAGATCTTGTGTGATACCAGTTTCTATCAGTTTAATATCTGACATACTCCATCCAAAGAAAAGATATTAAAAGGAGTTTTGGAAATAGCAGATGAAATCGGGTTTGTTCCATCAACTGCATGCACTGTTGTGGTATTAAAATACTTTCAGGAATGATGGACAAATTTAAAAAATTCAAAGAACAAAACCTTCAGTTTCATTGTGTTTGACTTCCATATTATGTAGAAAATTTAAGTAAAAATGAGTTGGCCTTGGTAAATCAAGAGAATCTAAATGAATTTACAGAGTTTTAGTTTCTCTAAAAAGAAAAAAAAATTAAAGACCAACTATCTCTATGCCTAGGTTTTTGTTTGTTTTTGTTTGTTTTTACATTTCAATAAGTAACGGGCAAAGTTGGGCTTCTACATTTATAAATCCACACTTACTCCCCCTGTCGCCCTCTGCCCTTCCCTTTGCCCTGCATTTGGTTGGTTTTCCTTTGTTAGGGACCCATGTTGTTTTCTGAACCTTTAAGTTTGTGATTTCTGTGATGTATCATGAAAACACAGGTTGGTATTACTAAAGGATAGAGTTTAAGTATTGAGACTTCTAGGTCATAGAGTGGATCATACTACCTAGTTGCTAGCACAGTGGAATTCTTTTTCGAGTTGTGTTTAAAGATCCTAAATATTTTTTCCTCTAGGCTCACTGATAGACCTAAATGCAACATAACTCAAGTAGAAAAGAAAAGAAAATAAAAGCCCTTTGTCAGATCTCTGAATAAATAACAGCAATGTACTTCTAGTCCTGATAAGCTGATACTTGCTGATACTTGGTGGTTGTATTAATTTGGATCCTGCTGGTATCTGGAAGAGGACTGTCTAAAGAGGGGCAAAGAGAACCAATCAGCACTCTTGCTGTCCCCAAGGAAGCTGTATCAAGTTATCTAAACCAGATGGGGTGGAGAGTCTCTCTCTCTCTCTCTCTCTCTCTCTCTCTCTCTCTCTCTCTCTCTCTCTCTCTCTCTGTCAACCAGGCAGTGCCAAAGGCTACATAGCTATTTGGGAGTCACTGCTCACACCACTGCTGAGACACAAGATCAGGATGGGAATCGAAATCTCCTGGCTCCACTATCCGCTTTCATTCGCCAGTCATCTGAACGTGCCTCCCGTGGGCCAGACCTTCTGGCCTCCAGATTAGGATAGATTAATTGAGTTACTTCCTAAAATCACAGCAGGAGAGGTGGAGATTCTCACGTGGCCGGAGGGTGCACGGCAGAACAACTAGGACAGGCTGTCTGGTCTCAATTGTCCTAAAACATTTTCTGTGTTATCTTTTGTGATCATTACATATTACATACATTATATATTTTCCTAAAAATAATATTAAGTTACCTAACCATGAAAATCTGTACTTTATAAACATTTATTGCAACTCAGTTTAAATAATTAAAATACACGTGGGAAAACTCCCACAAGGTGGTAATCAGATACACATAAAAGTCATTACCAATTTGAAAAATATAAATATTTTTTTAAAAATCCATGTGGAATTCATTCCAGTTTTTGGCTTTATCAGCAGTAAGATGAAGATACAATGAATTCTTTATATACTGTTCACAAAATTGTATCAGAAATAGATTTATCAAGGGAGACTGCTCATGTACTTCATTAATATATTTGCACAGGCAGCGAATAGAGTTTCAGCAAAAGGGCTTTGGAAGTCTGGAGAAAACCTATTGGCAGCTTCCTGAGTGAACTGCCTGGTTTACCACGTTCGTCCACTTTGGCTGCAAATCAGGCTAAGGTGCTCAGCACATTAGCCTTTCAGTCCTGTGGCCCCCATTGACACGGAGTCCTCTCAAGAGCCCATTGGAAGACTTTGCAAACCTGATTAAGCCACTGTCACTGCTTAATATGACTCCTCAACATTCTAAACAGTAAGTGGACAAATATGACTGTGACACACAATTTATTTTTATGATGAAATCTCAGAGGAAGTCAGTTTTAAGAAAAATCTGAGAGGATGAGTTACTCAGAAAAGACTACTAGTAATAGATTTAGTGATAAGGAAGCTGAAAGCTGAAAACTTCATAAATGTGTAACATTTGTAAGGGTTTTGGGGCTATATTCTGGTGAAGCCTGCTTTTCAGGTGTTTTGGCTTAAAAAAAAAATGGGTATCATGTTGTAGATTGTGGGTATAGTTTATGCCAAAGAGTAGGAAGTAGACTCTGGCCTCCAGATGTAATGTAATGTTGCAACTGAAGCATTGGTTTGATTTTCAGATGAACTAATTTCTAATATGTTGGCATCACATGAAATGTGCTTGTGGCTATAATTTTTTTTATTCATCAAATAATTAGAAGTTCTGAATGGATTGGATGTGGGAGGGTTTCCTCTAATTTCATCCATGAAGATAAGGTGTACTTCGGGAAGAAAGAATATTTTCAGCTGGAACCTTGCTAGATATTTTATTACTGGTCTTATTTATTTAAGGAAGCAAACTCTTCCTAAGTGGGTAAATCAATTACACTGAGCAAACATTTATTGAATTTCCATTGCCTTCAGGATAAAAGATAAGTTACTGATCCTGACATAAAAGTGTATTCATGATGTTATTTCTTCGGGTTTTCCCCACCCCTACACCCCTATCAAATCCTATCTCATCTGACTTTTCCCTTGGTGGAATAGCAAGACAACATCTGTGGGTTTCAGAACCCACTCTCCTGTTCCTATATTGTATGCCTTTGTACATTCTTTTCCAGAGGAGTAAAATTCCTGTCTTACCAGGCATGTGTTGGAAGTTGATTACTCATTTAAAACTATTTAATTTTTAAAAAGCACACATTTTTATCTTCCTTTTCCATACCAAATTTTCATTTCAAGTGAAGGCAAGATTTATGAAGAAACCTTTTTTAGGAGGTTTAGCATTCAGGCATCCACCACCAAGAGACTTGGGACATATCGCCAGAGGATATGCGGATAAGGAAAACTGTCTCATTAAGGAAGGAAATTTAATAGGGCAATTCCATAAAAGCATTTGTAAAAATATTTATAGTATGCTAAAATATTTTAAATTCACTACATTATTTAAAATGCCCATTATATGTGTTGTCAAAAAAAAAAAGCCTGATATAATGTACAGCATCTGCTCAAACACATAAAAAGTAAGTAGATAGAAAAATAATGAAAAATTTTAAACTCTAGGTGGTGGTATTAGTTTGTGGGTGCTGTTTTATTCTGTACTTTCCAATGTTTTGATAATTAAAATGCATTAACCTTGATAATAAATGATGGACATTTTAAGCAAATATCAATACATTGTTCAAGGATCATGGCCTGTCTTATGAATTTTTTTGAACCATTGATTTTTTTTTTTTAGCATTCATGACCCTTGCTCTCTCTGCTGTTATTTTTCTATTACTCATGTAATTAAATATTTTGAAGTTATTTCTTTACTTGTATGTCTCTCTAACCACGTAGAAACTCTTCGAGAAAAGAGGCTGATTCCCCTTGCCTTTCTATGAAGAGGTCCTAGTCTGGTAGCACCTGCACATGTCTGGAAATTAACCAACACAGCCATGATTGCCTCCAGCAAAGTAAACAGTTCCCTACACACGAGGCAGAAGGAAACAGGGTGATTTCCCTGTAAGATTTCCTACCAGCAGACCCAGCACGGTTCTTGGAAGGCTTCATGCAATCGACGAGACAGCATTAACTGATTTTTAACATCATTAGGGCATTAATCTGATACATGAAGACAAGTTTTCCCTGAATTTTCTCCAGAGATCTTGATATATTTTATCTTCTGTGTTTTCTGTGAAGACTAAGGAGATTGCCACATTGCTTACTTAAGCTTTTCAAAAAAACTGTTAAGCATTAGAGTTTATTTTTTTATGCAACAGATAAGATTTATCTTTAATCACAACAGCTTCCCACTTTCTATTAGAGAACAGTGCATCTTATCTTTTACCTCAGAAGAGCATGACATTGCACTTGTCCCGCTATTATTATGAAAGCTAAGGGAGTTTCTGAAGAGGTCTCTCAGTTTCATGAAGAAACAGATTAAAAGCTTAGCTTTCAGACTAATGACCCTGACGACGCCTCTTTTCCAGTGTTTTAGCTTAACTTAGTAGACATAACTGGAATGCTTTGGTATTCAGGTCTCTGGCAAATCATAGAAAATCAAACACAAAGTTTGCTTGAGGAAGGCATTCTAGAACTCCAGGTCATGCACCAAACTGGAGATCAGGAGCTAAGATAAAGGAGACTGTTGCTCCAGCCACATAACTGTGAGAGATGAGATGTCCGGTTGCCTGGTGGGAGGGAAAGAGAGAGTCCTCTGGACCGCCATGTCTAGTTATCCAGGTCAACCGGATTGGGTCAAAGGATGTGCAGAGACCTGGCTAAACATTAGTTCTGAGCATGCTTGTGACAATGTTTCCGGAAAAGATTGGCATCTGAGTTAGTGAGCTGAGTAAAGCAGCATCCTCTCCTCACTGTAAGTGGTACCCTCTGATTGGCTGAGGGGGTAAATAGAACAAAGAGGCAGAGATAAGGCTAAATTAATTCTCCCAGAATGCTTCAGCTCAGACATTAATTAGCTCTCAGTGCTCCTGCAATGTAGGTCTTCGTCCCCAAATTGGAATCTATACCAATGGCTCTCTTGATCTCATGTTTTTAAAGCTATCTCACTAGCTTTCTCACTAGCAGCTGCCTGATTCCAAACACTGGTACTTCTCAGCCTCTGTGATCCTATGAGACGTATAATACTATCCATAGCATTTATTCCACAGTAGAATCTATTTAACTTGGGATAAAGTTCTTCCTAGGAATGGATACAAAATAGGAGATGTATCTATATCTATATATTTATATCCATATCTATCTCCTATTTTGTAGGGCTGTATATTTCAGTCCTGTTGTGGGACTGAAATATACAGTGATTGTTTAATCTAAAAAAAATCCTAGAAAACACATTGACACTAATCTCCCTCCAGTTACTCTCCTTTTATAGCACACTCCCTTTATTGTCCCATCCGTCTTGCTGCTTCCTGAAGCAGTTCTGGGGGTCTTTTGTGAAAGTCAGGAGCTGTGTTGTTGTGTCTATTTCAATGTTCTGAGTTGTTTAAAAATATTTATCTTTCATGATCATGTTGGTTTTGAGGAAAAGCCAGGAGTTGTATGGTACCAATTCCAGGGTAAAGGGTGGAGGAGGGCTCACCAGAGTGTTTTTGTGAGCCTGCTTTTCCATTGGGTGGCCCTTGTGATTAAAATCTGTAAGAAATTCATGAATGAGAGTTCAGAATTGCTTCAGAAGGTAGAGAGAATGATGGGATAAATATGATCAAAGCAGGGGAATATTTTGAAGGGGGTTAATGGTAATGTGATTTTGTAATTTAAAAGCTTTAAACTTTATGTATTTTGATTAAACCTTATATGCATGATCTATGTAATAAGATAGGGCAAAATAGTGATTTATATGTAAACATATCTAGATATTAATATATTTGAATATATAGATAAAATAGGAAAATTCAGCACTCATATAAATATGAACATACATATAATTTTAATATTTATGTCTTCGATTGATTCTGCTACACTAGAGAAGACAGAAGAACAAAGGTGAGCAAAATCACAGAAATAGTAATTTTAAAATTATATTTGTAGAGTGCTACTAATTGAAGATGTGGGTGTATAGATGTGTGTTTAGGTCCACATTCTCTGTCTTGAGTATAAGTAATACTATATTATGGGGAAAGGGGTCATTTGTAAAGGGAAGGTAAGGCTGGCTTAGCACACTTGGGACGGGCAGCCTTTCGTGAAACCCTCTCACTTAACAGTCCAACACTAACAACTGCTAACAGTCTATAATTTCCCCAGATTCCATCATCGTTAGCCAGTTTAATCCTCGGGACATTTCTGTGAGGCTTATGCTATTATTGATTCCATTTTACAGATAAGGAGACCAAGACACTGACTAGGTAAGAGATCTTTTTAAGGTCATGGGGTTAATAACTAGTTCACTACTTCAGGAAACCTTACTTTCTTGGGCACATTTTAACACCTCTGTGTGGGACTGTCACACTCCCAAGCTTCCTCATGTATTTTTAAATTTTTTTTGTGTTTCTGAGTTTTGCCAAAATACTTTCCTTACTCTTCCTTTTTCTTGTTTTATTTTATATTTCTATTAATTGAATTTCATTCTCTTAGCTGTGTTAAATTGTCTTTGTTGTGAGGATTTTCAGTTTGTTCATCTGTTCCTTTCCATTCCTTTTTGCCTCCCTTCTTCCTTCTTATTACTTTCCTGCATTCTCATGTCCATCCATCTTTTCTTCCTCCCTTTCCTCCTTCTCACACAATCCAAATACAGCTCTTTCATTTGCTTCAGTTGCTCAGTAGGGAGCCAGCTATTCAGCACACTCTATGTGTGAGGCCCGAGCCCTGGAAGTGATACAGATTTCCAGAGAGAGAATTGGAGAACAGGAGCATATCCAGTGGGGAAGGAAAGGTATTAACTATATCTCGGACACCGAGGAAGACTATTCTTAGAAAATGAGGTTTTTAAAATGAGAAATGATGGGCTTGAAGTGCCATGATTAGGAATTGGGTGTCAGGAATGAGCAAGAAGAAATAGCCAAGGATTGTTCATGGTGTGGGCATTTTTGTGCATGGAGATGCTATGACCAGTCTTGGGAAACTGAGGGAGACACCTTTGCGGCATCTCAAGTAGAAATGTGGACTGCATATTTGAATATAGAGACCTGAAAATCAAGCAAGTTCAGCTTATGGTAAAGATTTACTGAAGGAATGGTCATACGAGATCATTCGGGGAGATGTGTAAGGAAAGACGATCAGGAAGTCCTAGGAATGGTGCTGAGCAGTTTCAGTTTTCAGAAACGGGCAGAGAGGAGGAGCCACCAAGGGGCCCAAGCCAAGCAGCTAAGGAAGTAGGTGGAGAGCCAGGGAAGCGTGGAGCCTGACGCAGAGTGAAAACTGTGTGTGTGTGTGTGTGTGTGTGTGTGTTTCTAAAGGAAGGTGTCAACAGGGTCAAATGCTATTTTCAGGTCAAGCAAGATAACAATTAAGGAATCCATTGTACTTAGAAATACAGATGGAGATCACTGGGTACCTCTGCCAGAAGAGTTTCAGTGGAACAGAAACCTGCTTTGAATGGGTTAAAGAGGAAAAAGGAAGTGAAGACATAGAGATGTGGATTGTAGATAACTACTTTGAGAATAGCAACTTCTAAGAAGGTGCAAGAGATAAGAGTTGAAGCTAGAGAAAGGTGGGAAGGATTGTTTTTTCTTTATCTTTTACCATGCGAAGCCCTTGAGTAAATTTATACATTGATATGGAGGAGCCAGTGGAAAAAGGCAGAGTAGTTATGGAAAAAAAATTGGAGAGAATCAAATGTAGGAAAATACTGCTGGCCAGAGAGGGTGGGACTTACTATGCAGGGTGAGCTCCAGTGAGATAGAGGAGCAGCTATTGTACTGAACTCGGAACGATGTATGAAAATAAAGGACAGGAAGTGGCAAAGATAAATCTGTAGTGCTGGTGACAGGAAGCTAACCGGAGTGTGCCCTTCACAAAAAATGTGTGCTTTCAGTGAGTTGTCTGCTGGGAGCAGGGGGCAGTTGGGGGGCTGTGAGTTAGGGGAGAGGTAACTGCTTTATGTTACCATGAGCTGAGCGTTTGTGCCCTTACAGGTTCATATGTTAAAACTGCTTGGCCACGTGGTGTGAGGAGATAGGTCCACGGGGTGTCCTAAGGCCCTGGGGGTTAGCGCCTTCATCAAAGACTGAAGGAGCTGCCCCTTCCACACTGAATCCGGGGGCTCTTGATGTGGGACTATTAGCCTCAGAGCTGTGAGAAATAAACGTTTGCTGTTTATTAGGACCCCAGTTTCTGGTATTCTGTGATATAGCCTGGACTGATTCAGAGTTACTTCAGTGAGATGTTGGGTTAGGAAACATACCATAAGAGTGTTTTTAATTTGAAGTTTATTAAAGCATATTTTTTTTTTACTTCTCACCCATGAGACTCTTCAATAAAAAACAGATTTGTGAAGAGAAGGACGAGACTTATTTATTATAACTTGCTTCCTCTTGTCTTGTTTCTATCAAAGAAGTTATGAAAGTTGGCTTTGGAGTTTGTGTCCTTACCATCGCTCTTGTTCCTGACTCCCATGGTGGATTTTCCTCTGTGACATACCAGTCGCTACAGATGGGGCAGCACTGTGGCACAGACAGGAGTTCTCAGGAGCAGGGGAGCATACAATGGTAGACAAGCAAACTCTGCAAAAACTCCACAATTTTTGTGAAATGTCTTAGGTTGTAAAGAAAGAAATGCAAAACCAAAACTAAAGTTAAGGGACTCATAAGACCGTAAGAGACTATGGGAAACCACTTAGTATGTACTGTGACTATTTTTATTTTGGTCATGGATCTTTCATCTGGTTTGAACTTTTTGTCTCCTATGCCTCATAATAGTAAGAATGATGGTACTAATTTACTACAGACTATTCCAAGTTGTTTACATGGGTTCTCACTTAACCCTTATTGAAACTCCTATGAAGTAGCCTCTCTTGTTGCCTGATAGATAAGAAAACCGAGAGCCTGAGAGATTAAAAATCTTGCTAAAAGTTTCACCGTTAGAATTTGTGCTGTAATTAAGGCCCAAGGACTTAAAAACTAAGCTCCTGTTCTTTCGAGCACTCTCTGTGTGTTGAATTGATTAATGTGTGGCCTCATGACTTTGCTCACCTGGGCTCATCTAGTATTCTGGTTTTGCAGCTGGGGTCCAAAGTCCTGTTCAAGATTGACTAAGGTCACACCGTGAGTGACAGAGCCGGTATTTCATTTCAGCTCTTTTAACTTCTTGTCTTGTTCTTTTTCCACTATACCATAATGGTCTCTGTGTTTAATTTGTGTCTGGTGATTCCCTTTAGCCCTGAGTTTTGTTTGCACCTCCAGCCTGGGTACCTCCAGCTCAGTAATGATCTAATACTTACTGTGTGGGCTTCAGAGCTTATTTGATTTGGAGCAACCTAAATGCCCTTTTGGCAAGGTCTAAATATAAGATTGTGAAGACAGGGACAAAGACACATATTTCTGGCTTGAGGGGACCTTGCAGGCAATGATAAACACTGTAGATTATTGGCAATGGTTGCATAACTAAAATGTATCCTTCCAAGTTTGTACTATGTCATGTAAATTCACATAAAGACAGGGGATGCAGAACTATGGAAATGAAGGTTAGTAATTCCAGTGCATTGCACCAGTTTAAGAAAGAGGGGATTTTCAGTTTGAAAAATGGGTTGATTTTGCAAGCATCCTGGCTTGACAATCTGCTATCTGGATCACTGTTTTGCCTAATGCCTGCACCTTGCAGCGTGCAGAAGAGACTGCATTTGTTGATACCACTCCAACTTCCTTGAAATAACCTGATTGCGACTGGGCGATACATTTTGGTACACTGACTTGACTGAGAGAGAAACCACAGCATGGTGTGGTTGAAATGACTCATTCAGTCTCGTAAAAGTGGTCTGTGTTACAGCCAGAGTTAGGATTTGGATCTTCCATCTTGAATGCCATGCTTTGTGTTAAACCACACAGTGTTCCAATATATCATTTGGCCCATTTAAACCACATGGATAATTCATTTTTCAACACCCTAGTTATATGTCATCTTAGCTGTCACTTCCATTAGCTGCTTACACACCTGCAAGTAGTTTATGCCAAGCTTTTTTTCTGCATGTCCTGACACCAGGAGTGGTGCTCACTGAGAATTAGAGCCGTGATTAAAACAACAACAGCTACAACCACCACCACAACAATGACCACAGCAACCCCTCTGTGTTCTGCCCTACCGGGTTCTACTTCCGGTTTCTGTCTCTGTGGCATTCATTCAGCACCACTTCATTAGGTAATGCCTATCTAGGGAGACCTACCTTTGCTTACAGAGTTGTAGAACCTTTTCCCATAGGCCGGTAGGCCTTGTGCATTTATTATATGCCGGCACTTTAGAGCTAGTGGGGAACTTTTTACAGCTATGTTGGCAAAGCAGTACAAAGGGAGCCTGTGGTGAGACCCAGCGTGTAACTCCACCTCCCTCATGATGGGCTATTTTCAGCTGGCTTCACCACCAACGTATTCTAGGTGGAGAAGAAAGAAGAAATTATATTCTCAGAGTCCCTTCCCAGTATGGTTCTTGTGTAGTGTCTGCCATTGCGAGGTCTTTGCATGAGATTTGGGAAGTGGAGACAAGAGAAGAGACAAGGGTTATCAGAGAGATGGATCATGGATTCATACATTTGTTCTTAATTTTTTAAAATTTTATTTAAAGGGGGGGAAGCAAAACAGAAAAAAGGGTAGAAACAATACAGAATTTCAAAACAAAAATAAACAGTAAGAAATCACTATTTGATACATTACATATTGTCTTCTTGGATATAGTTGTTCAAGTTACAAAATTAAAGCATACAAAGTGGACATTCAAACAGTGGGGCTGCAAACAGTCCTGTTTACCGATCCAACAAAAACTTAGCAACATGGTTATCAATCCTACACACTTAAGTATACATACAATTATCTCTTTTAGAGCACTTTCTTTTCCTCCTCTTGCTTTTTTTTAAAAAAATTTTTTTTTATTTAAAGAAAAAATTTTGAAACAGAAAGAGGGTAGAAACAATACAAAATCTCAAAAACCAAACCAAACAAAACAGAAAAAAAAATAGTAACCAGTAAAAAATCACTAGTTGATAATTACATAATTTCCTGTTAGATACAGTTGTTCAAGTTACAAAAGTAAACATTCAAACATTGAGACTGCAGTCAGTTTTGCTCATCCATCCAGCTAAAACTTTAGCAACATGGTTATTAATTCCACACACTCAAACATATGTGCAGTTATATCCTTTAGAATACTCTCTTTTCCTTTTTTTTCTTTACAATAACTATAATCCATTTTGGTAAACTACTTAGAAGTTCTACACATGTATAAGTCTCTACACATATACCTAGCCTTTCTGTATTAAAGGGAGAAACAAATCAAAACAAGTCAGCAATACAAATCCCTAGAGAAACACAAAATGAAAAGAACATACAAAAACACAACACTAGGTGATCTACGGTAGTCACTATGATGTCTCCTGTTATTTTCAATAAAATTGTCTGTATCATCAAATATAATATAAACTTAGCATTGCTTTACACTATTAATAAAATCTAAACATTGGAGACATTATAGGACTTCAAAGGTAGTTAACAATCAAACCAGAATGGGTATCCTATTGAATCCTGTCATCTTCAGAGTAGTTGCCCCTACTCTCAGACTCGACACTCTCAAGCATACCAGATTCAAATAAAATCAGTCAAGATAAAACAGTGGTATAACCAATTTTCTCTGTCTTATCTCTGCTATGCTATTTTTCTGTTGTTATTTGTTTACTTTTCTCCTTGATTCCACTGTCTGCCCCTTTCTTTGAGGCCTTTCTGCCATTATTTCTGGAACTCTGGTGATTTTTTTTCTCTCTCTCTAGAATGTCCTTCAGTATTCTTTGCAGGGTTGGATTGATGGTCACAAACTCCCCCAGTTCCTCTTTGTCGTGGAAATATCTTGTCTCTCCATTAATTTTGAGAGACAGTTTTGCAGGGTATATCATTCTGGGTTGGAGGTTATTTTCTTTCAGGGCTTGGAATATTTTGCTCCAAGCTCTGCTTAATTTGATGGTTTGCATTGAGAGATCCACTGTGATTTTGATGAGTTTTCCTTTATAGGTAATCTGTTTCTTTTCTCTGACCACTTTTAATATTCTGTTCTTGTGATGGATTTCTGGGATCCTGATTATTATATGTCTGGGTGTAGATCTGTTTTGGTTGTAGCTGGCTGGAGTTCTGTATGCCTCATTTATCTGAACTTCACTTCTGTTACCTATGTTTGGGA